>JAIXNV010000578.1:0-21917 GCA_020917445.1 Riparia riparia
TGTGGAAAGCCAACAGAAGCTGCAGTTGGTGGCACATCTTGTGACAGAAGCTGCATCTCCTTCTCCAGGAAAGGTTCTTGAAAAGAGCAGACAGCATTATGGAGAAGACTCCTGGAAAACTGAAACAGCTTTCCAGAAGTGAAATGAAAATGGAAAGAAAAAAACCAAGATGTATTACTAAATTTATTTCTACAATCCCCTTTTCCCTCCTGCATTATTTCTCCATCCCATTAATTCCAAACAGATCATACAGTTAACACTAATGATTTAGCGAGTTTTAGACACTGTAAATACCATGAGCTACGCACAGTTTGCTGTATCTTGTTTTTGCTGGAAAGCAATGCTGGAGACACAAGTGCTGTTCTTGGGTCAGGCATGAATCCTACAGGCAGGGAATGTTCCCTGACCGTGTCTGACCCTCAGCAGGGACAATGCACAGCAGCATTGCTGTGCTGGGTTCCCATGGAACCATGCCAGGAGCAGCTGCTGAGGTCAGAAGCCATGGCAGCCACCACCCTGCTCCAAAGGCCCTTGGCAGGGTGGGCTCCTGCCCTGGCTCTGTGTGCCAGGAGCCGGCAGCGCTGGGTGCAGGGAGCCCAGGGAGGGCACAGAAATGCTGGGCTGAGAAATGCTGGGGGGACAGCGAGAGGGGTGTGTGCAGCCGGCCAGGGCACAGGAGCAGCACGCACAGGGGCACAGCCTGCAGGACAGATGGCCAAGGGCTGGGCAGGGCTGGCAGAGCCACAGGCACCCAGGCCTTTGTCTCCTGGGCTCTGGCAGCGCCTCTGGAGGCCCCACAGAAGGAACTTTCCTTTCAGGGGCTGCACTTTGGTCCTCCTGGGCCCCTCCCTGAGGAGGCTGGCAGGGGTTGCAGTTTGATGACATTTGTCCTTGCTGCCCCTCCCATCCCCCTGCCCCACAAACAGCCCTGAGGCACCCGTGAGGGACAGGCCCTGCTGTGCCAGGCCTGGGCTCAGGGCTCGGCCTTTCTGCTTCCTCCAGCCAAGCCAGGCCTTGCTGAGCCCTGCAGTTCCTGCTGCTGTACCCCAAGCTCCCTTGGCCGGTGCTGGAAAGGGACTTGAGGTACCTCGATCCCCTCAGGTGGTGCATGGGAGAAAACAACAAACTTCTTAGGAGGGTGGGGAACAAACTTTTAGTTGCAAACTTGGGAAATCTTAAAGCAACATGGAGTTAGAGTAAATCACTTCAGAATGCACTGAATGAGCAAACTCTAACCTGTCTAACTTCCAGACCTCCAGATTTTGAGAAGAGGCAGTCAGGAGAAGAGAGGGGGAGAGAGAGACCCACAGTCACGCTTGGATCCAGCACCCTCTCAGCTGCTATGAGCTCCGGTGCTGTGGGATATGTCAGTGTCACAGCTGTGTCACATCCTCACCTGCTCTGGTCCCTCTCACAGGTGGGGTTTTTGGGGTACCAGGGGCTTGGCAGCCACTTTGGGGCTGGACCAGAGGCTGCAGTGGCTGGGGCTGGGGCAGTGACCACCCCACCTACACAGAACTTGCCCTGGCCCCCAAACACACACTGGAGATGTCGTGGGACATTCATCATTTCACTGCTCTCCAGCACTGAGGCAATGGACTCTGGCTGCAGCTCTGAGCTCGTGCCCAAGGCAGCCACCCCTGTCAATGGGACTCCATGGAGCTGCTCTCAGGAATACACTCAAGAGTTGGGGAGCACCCCAAAACTGCCTCAGAAACGTGGGAAACCCCAAAATCTCTTCAGCAATGTGGAATATCCAAAAACTCCCTTAAGAACCGGCACCCCTTCCCATCATCATCCCCAGACTTTGGATGTCTTATTCCAGACCCCACCCCATCACCCCAATCCCAACCCAAATCCATCCCACCCCTGCCATCCCAAGCCATATTTCCCCAATTTCACACCTCCCAAACCGCATCCCATCAATTGCCCACCTCACTCCTCCTGATTTTCACCCTACTTCACCCAATCCCCTTCCAACCCCATCCCTCCCTGAGGGGCTGTGCAATCAAGTAATTTTTTTGGTGAGATTGTGTAGTTTTAGCATGAAGTGGTTTTGAGGTGACAGATCAAACCCTCTTATCTCTTTGAGTGCCCAGAAATGGAGACCACCACACCAAATACCACACAAACCCCCAAATCCTCCCCAATATCTCCCTGAGTCCATGATTGCCCTGAAACACTAGTAAAACATGAGGTTTAGATGCCTTTGATGAATTTGTTGATTTTTATCCTCAGTTTTGTCTGGTTTAGAGGGATGAAGATGAATCAAAAGAATATTAGGGACCACAAAGAAAAGGACCAACAGCCCAGTGTCTTTCCAGTGCGGATCGCTGGGAATGTAGATCACCAATACTCTGGCCTATGTGGGTCCTCTGAAGAAGGATTAAGTTGAAACAGTGCACACAGCTCTTCCCTCAGCTGAGGCACTCTTAGGTCTTCCCTTACTGGTGTCTCTGTTGGTGTCTGCTCAAGTGAGAGCTCCTGGACAAGCTCTTCCCACAAGCGGGACATGTGTGGATCCTCAGGTGGCGGATCAGGTGGGACCTTATGCTGAAGCTCATCCCATATTCCCCACACTCGTTGGGCCTCTCCCCGGTGTGGATCATTTGGTGGATGACCAGATGGAAGCTCTGGTGGAAGCCCTTCCAGCACTCCCCACATTTGCAGGGCATTTCCCCAGTGTGGATACGCTGGTGAATGATGAGGGTGGAGTTGTGCTTGAAGCCCTTCCTGCAGCTGGGGCAGCGGAAGGGCCTCTCCTCTGTGTGAATCTGCTTGTGCACAAGGAGACTGGAGCTTCTCTGAAACCTCGGGACATTTGTCAGGTCTCTCCCCGCTGTGGATCTTTAGGTGGATAATTAGTTTGGATCTCTGGTTGAAGCCCTTCCCACATTCCCCACACTTGTATGGCCTTTCCTCAGCATGGATGTTCTGGTGGCGGATCAAGTTGGAGCTCTGGTTGAAGCTCTTCCCACATTCCCCACACTCATAGGGCCTCTCTCCAGTGTGGATCCTCTGGTGGCAGATCAGGTGGAAGGTCTGGCTGAAGCTCTTCCCACATTCCTCACACTGGTAGGGCCGTTCCTTGGTGTGGATCCTCTGGTGGCGGATCAGGATGGAGCTGTGGCTGAAGCTCATCCCACATTCCCTACACTCGTAGGGCCTCGCCCCAGTGTGGATCCTCTGGTGGCAGATCAGGTGGGATCTCTGGCTGAAGCTCTTCCCGCATTACCCACACTTGTAGGGCCTCTCTCCAGTGTGGATGCGACGGTGGGTCACAAAGGTGGAGTTGTGCTTGAAGCCCTTCCCACATTCCCCACATTTCTAGGGCTGTTCCCCAGTTTGGATCACCTGGTTCTGGATCAGCTGGGAGCTCTGGCTGAAGCTCTGTCCATCTTCCCGGCATACTCTGGGTCTTTCATTCTCCAAGAACACTGGGATGGGTTTGGAAACCCTCCTCATGTGGGATCTCTGGGGCTTTTCCTTTCCATTGAATTCCTGCTCCATGGAGCTGCTCAAAATGGCCTTTTCCACAAGATTCTGCCCTCGGGATTTGTCCTCCCAAGTCTCCATTCTCATTTCCTTTTCTGGGGGAGGAAGGACAAGGACAGGATGGGATTTGCCTTTGTGCAAGAGGGAAGGGGAAGGAGATCCCCCCATTGCATTCCTGGCAGGACGGCATCGGCAGTGGGGTTGTCCTGCAGCCAGGGGCCATGCTGGGCTGGGAGATGGAGCAGGAGCAAGGGGGAAAGGGGCACTGACTTCCCCCTCAGCTGCCTGGCTCTTCCTGGAGCATCTTCCTCGCAGCCTAAACTAAAAAATTGAAAATTAAACTAAAAATGCAGTAGCAAAATAAAAAAATGCTGACAGAGTCAGAATACAACCTGACACCCAGTTATTCAGGGTGTTACTTGAAGTCCTATCAAATTGTGGCTGCAGTTCTCCTGGAGTGACAGATGTGGCTTTGCTGAAGCAACGATCTTGTAGAAGGGTGTAGTTTTCCTCTGAAGGTCCAGTGGTGGTGTAGATGGGTCTGGTCTTCCTCTGGGAATCCAGTGGAAACCAGGCTGCTTCTGGTGCTTTAAATCTCAGATTATATGCAGGTGGGAATGCTTGGCTCCTCCCTCTGGGTGGAGCATCTCACAATGGGAAGATGTAATTTTATTCAGTCATGCAGTGAGAGGCAATGGCCCATTAACAGAAGATATCTCCCTGGAGGGAGGATGGGTCATGGAAGAGATAAAGAACACGGCCCCATTTGGTTTTGTACAGCTGGGCCATTAAGAAAATATATCACCCTGGAGTTATGAGAAATGGGTCATGGAACAGTTTTTACTTCCATCTCCAGGGGCAACTGGGAGAACCAGGAACACACTGGAGAAAAGTGGGAACAACTGGGAGCAACTGAGACCATGCTGGGGCAAACTGCATCATAATGGGGAATGACTGGCAGTGACTGGGCTCATACTGGGAGTGCTGACAAAACTGAAAGCACACAGGGTGGGGGCAACTATGCTGATACTAGAAGCAGCCTCTTCTGGCACCAGGACCACTGAAGCCCTTTTCAGTGAGATATGAACTTCAAAGGAATTAAGGGTTTTAGAAAAGTTAAGGTTTTAGCTACAGATCAGCTTTGCCTGAATTACTTAAAGTAGATAGATAGGCTGTGCTGGAAATAATTAGGAGTCAATGGTTAGTTGAAAGGAAGTGGATCTAAAATAATAATCTCAGATCTAAATAAGTAATTGTTTGTCATTTTTGTATTTGTTTAGCTGTGTTTATAATGAGAAACAGAAGAAACTGGTAAATAGATCTAAGAACACAGACAACTGTAAATCTTCTAACATCCCATTGAAACAGTCACGGAAACAGGAAACTGGGGTTCTACCAGGTTCCATTTGTCTTACTATCCATTGAAAATGTTGAAAGTTTAGAATGAGGAAGACTCTCCTTGCTTCCTCTTTTTATGACCCCTCCCCATAAAAGAGACCACTGACCTAATTCAAAGAACAAACTATGCATGCTTAATGGCCTTTTATCTAATTATAATACGAAGCAGAGGATGCCAGGCATTAGTGTTATGAGTATGTATTAGTATTTGGGGTATTCAACACTTATGTAAATAAATAGAGTCTGTAATCACTTGTAACTTTGCAGTGCATATTAGGGAGTGATCCCACACAGCTGCCTGGCATTGCATTAAACCTACACTTTCTAACTCTAACTTGTTAGAGAGTCTTTTGTCCATCACAGTTGGATATTGATATTAGATCAATATCCATACATTAATAAATCACCCCTCATCCTGCCCCTCCAGCCCTAGCCCCCCTTGCTGGGGTCCCAGCAATCCCAGGTGTCCTCCACTCTTGGGGTCCCCGCTTTGGGGTTCTGGGGGTCTCCTCTCTCAGGGGTCCTGCTTAGGGAAACTGCAGCTTTCCTGAGGATCCCCAAACCTGGTGTCACTGCCCCCCACCAGTCCCGTGCGGTCTCCACATGGCACCGGCAGAGCTCGGAGGGCCCGGCCAGGGAAGTCCAACCCCCTGTGTGGGCACCCACATCCGCCCGCCCCCTGCCACAGCTCTGCCACCACTGCCACTGGGACCCCCAAAAACACCCCCCAAGGACCCCCCCGATGTCCCCCCGAGGGGCATCTGCAGCTCGGCTTTGGAGCCCTGCAAACTACAAATATCTCCCCTGAAACAAGGCAGAAAAGAACTTTATAACAACAGTTGTTAGAGTAGTATGTATTTTTAATTGACATTGAGGTGCATGGGGATTAACTTCACTAAAGACATGCATGAACACTAGAGAGCTTGCCTCTCTTATTATGCTTTGAGGTCTTACATATGCATGGCATTGCACAATCTGCCTTATACATATTTATTCTCTGGCCTCGCTCATCCTCACTTCCTATGGTAATTAACTCCTCTTGATGCATCCTCTTGGGCATGCTTAGTTCATCATGGTGGTCTCTGAGGCTCTCTAGAAGATGAAGGAAATGGAGTTTTCCTCAGTGAACTCTTCACCTTTATTTTACTTGTGTGTGCTTTGGTCCTTTTGGCATTTTTTTCAAGACAAGACATCAGTTTCTAGGGAGTCTGTGTTTTTCTCTGAATTTGCATTTTTTGCTTTGTTATCTTGTTATGTTTTATCTTTGTTATCTTGTTATGTTCTTATCACTGAGGGGTCCTGGATGTTGGTACTGCTTTAAAATATGTAAACATGCACAGCACTTGATATTCACTAAATGCCTTCTAAAATGTACAATACCTTCTAAAATACAATGTATGCTCTTAAGTTTACTACAAAGATTAGCTAGAATTTTCAAGCCTCTGTCTCATGCCCTCCCTTTTCTATAGACCCAGTAAATTCTTTTACTAGTACTGGGGCATCTCTCTAGCTTTAACTCACTATCTTGATAATTCTCTTATAACATTTTCCTATGTGTTTTAGATAATGCATTTAAAATTGCTACTCACTTTAACATCCTCTAGATCTATATGAGTACTACAATAGACATTATTAAATTTATACTAAATAATATCAGCAAAATAATAATGGGGTGATATAGGGTGTTTAAGACTAGTTGCATTTGGTGACTCTCTAAAGAGGGCATCCTGCCAGTTGTGGCTTGTGTCTTGCTTTATTTTTTTCTAGAACTCTCCCTACTTCTTTTGTATCATGTTGGACAGTTACTAAAGTATTTTGTCTGTTCTCTTGAATTTCTTTTACAATTTTGTTCAAATCTTCATGCTTTATTAATTGCCTTCCTAGGGTTAGGTTTTTTCCTAATAAGAGAGGCTAACAATTAGTGATAGGTTTTATAATGAAACTTGATTAACTGGTGGGATATTACTGGCACTAAATATGAAAAGTTGTATCTGAATATCTTAACAAAATTGTAGATACAGGAATTAGAATGATTTTTAGCAGGTAAGGATATATTATTTCTATCTTGCCCTAGGTTACAGTGTAAGATGTGCCCAAAGTATGTTTTCTATCACCATCTACATGAGCTGTTGAAGCTAGGTTGGGCAGTGTTTCCCTTGCCCCCTGCCTCCAGACTATCTTCTGTTAATGGCCCATCAATGCCCTGCTGCTTGACTCATAGATAACTCCCTCCAGGAGCTATCTCTGTTCAATGGGCAATCAAGGCCCCATTGCAAGACTGATAAAATGATATCAGCCCATTGTGAGGTGCTGTGCCCAGTGGGAGGAGCCAAGCATTCCCACCTGGATAGAATCTGGGATTTGGGACAGCACAGGCAGCCTTACCCACTGGATTCCTAGAGGACAAAAGCTACCAGACCTTTCTGTGGGATCACTGCTTCAATCAGACCACTTCATCTGGACTGCTACCACCACCACAGGAAATCAGATTGTATTCTGACTGTCAGTGATCTTTTGTACTATTGCATTTGTTTAGGTTCATTTCATTTCATTTCATTTCATTTCATTTCATTTCATTTCATTTCATTTCATTTCATTTCATTTTTTTGTTTTCTCTCCTATTAAATTGTTTTTCTGATTTGGATACATTTCACTTTTTTTTCCTCTCCTATGAAATTGTTTTTCTGACTTGGAGTCTCTTGATGGTTTTGCATTCAAGCCAGCACACCCAGTCACTCCCGGCTGCTCTCAGTGTGTTCCCAGTAACCCCCAGTACGATTACAGACCGTCGGGGTATATCCTAGTTACTGTCAGCATACTCATAATCATAACCAGTCACATCAACTTGGCCCAGTAAGGTTCCAGTTTCTACCAGTATGATCCCAGTCACTCTCAGTCTAATCCCAGTATATCCCAGTTGGTCCCACGATGATCCCTGTTCCCCAGTTTTGGTTCTGCTGGCTCCCAGTGTGCTCTGATCCTGCTCCCAGTTGGTGCCAGTCCTGGGCCAGGTGCATCCCAGTGTCTGCCCATGTCCCAGTCCATCCCAGTCTGTCCCAGTCCATCCCGGTCCCTTCCCAGGAGCTGTCACCCTTTCCCAGATCCTGCCCCTCCCACTCCCAGAGCTGCTGCCAGACACCCTCCCAAGATGGTGCCAGGGCTCAGGGGCTTCGTGTTGGGCTTTGTCTGCCTGGGCTGGGGCTCGGTCTCCGCTGCAGGAGAAGGTGAGGGGGGTCCCTGGGGGTCGTGTCACCACTTAGGGGTGCTTGGGACACCCCCATGTCCCTCCCATGCCTGGCTCACCCCCTTTTCTCTCCCCACATCTCCTCACCCAACTCTGGGACCCCCTGCACCCCATTATCCTACACCAACACCCCCCTGTACCCCCTTCCCGGGTGTCCTCCTCTCCCAGGCCCTGGATCCCCTGTTTCTGTCAGCCTGGGCAACCCCGGATCTCCTTTCCCAGCCAGCCCGGGGCACCTCACCCCCAGGCCTCCCTTTCCTGGAAAACCCAAACTAGAACGTCCCAGAATCTTCCGCTCCAGTTTCAGGACGACAAAAATGTAAAGAAGGCCCAGATTGCTCCAGGAGAGCTGACCTTGACCAATTTTTGCTTTTGCAGTGACCCTGTGTCTTCCAGGATCTCCCTGAGACTCCAGCCAGGCTTCTCCTGGAGTCTTTGACACGGATGTCTAAGGAGCTGAGATCCCAGGAAGCAGCCCCAGAGGGCTCCAGGGAAGCTGCCCGAGGGGATTTTGTGCCAGGAAAGAGGGAGCTGTGCCGGCCTGCAGGAGCACAGGGGCAGCCCCGCTGTGGCGACCCAGCAGCAGCTGAATGTGGCTCCTCTTGTGCCGGGTGCGTCTGTGTGCTCTGCTTGGCACCTTGAGGAGCAGCTGGATGTGCCCGTGGCTGCAGGCTCTGTGTCTGGGCTGCTGCTGGCCACAGAGGGTGTGGGGCGGGTGAAGGGCTGGGCAGTGCCCCTGTTGCTACCAAGTGCTGGGCTGAGCCAAGGCCAAGAGTTCCCCTGCCTGTTTATTTATTAGTTTTTATACATTTGTGGGTCTGGCTGTGGATTGGCTTCTGGAGTTTTCACCTCCCAGCCAAATGGCCAGACCAACTGTCAGTTACAATTGTTTTCAGGTTAGAAATGTGCAAACAAAGGACAGAGAATGAAAAACAAAGGATTTGTTTATGTTACATGTGTGAGAAAAGCAGAAACTGCTCCTAATATTGTACAGTAGCTAAAAGGCCTGACTCCATCTTATGAACAATCAAAAGGCTTTAAAAAACTCAGAAAAAACAGAGTGACACTCTCCCTCCTGGCCCGTTCCTCAGCTGGTGCCGCCCTTGGGGCGCTGGGCCTTGTGCTTCCTCTTCTCCCTGGGCATCCCCTGCCACCCACCCAGGCTGTCCTGGGGAGCTGCTGCCTCCTGAGCCAGGGGCTCTGCTCTGCTGCACTGGGCACCCTGGGGCTCCTGGAACACCTCACGGGCAGGGCGGGCACAGAGTGTCACAATGTCCCCTTGCTTCCAGCAGGCCCCGCAGGGTCACAGAGCTCCCTGTGCACCCTGAGGCCCCACAGCACCCAGCCCAGGCCATTGCCACAGTTCCAGTCACTTCCAGTATGACCCAAGTGACTCCCAGTCTCTATCAGTACATCCCAGTTGACCCCAGCATGATCCTAACTGCCCTCAGCATGCTCCTGGTCACTCTCCATATGATTCCAGTCCCTCTCAGTTTCATCCAAGTTCTACCCAGTATGTTCCCAGTTGCACCCAGTTGCCCCCAGTATAGTTCCAATCACTACCAGTATGATCTCAGTGGCCCCTGTACAGACACAGTCACCCCTCGTTGCTCCCAGTTGTCCCCAACATGGTCCCAATTGTTCCCAGTGTTGTCCCGTCCAGTATTGTTGCAGACACTCCCAGTATATACCAAATACCCCCAGCATGCTCATTCCCAGTCACCCCACAGTCCCCAGTATGGTTGCAGTTGCCCCCAGCATGATCTCACTCTTTCCCAGTACAACCCAGTTGCCCCCTGCATGCACCCATCATTCCCAGTTGCTCCCAGTGTGTCCCAGTACCCCTCAGGGTGGTCCCAGTCACTCCCAGTATTTCCATGTCTGTGCTCCAAGTGCTGCTCCCAGCCCTGATCCGTGGGGATGGGAATGTCCCGCTCCCTTCCTGGGGCAGGGTCACACCTGAGCCAGGTGTGCAGGGCAGGACCTTGCCCTGACCCCAAGCCCTGTCCCACCTGCAGGATCTGCTTCCCCCAGGCCTCTTCCTCCTGCGGCCCCAAGCCCAGCTTGGTGCTAAACAAAGGGGCTGGGGTGGGGTCATCCCCCGGTGGGGGCTGCGCACCCCCTCTGCCCCCTCCCCAAATTCCCTCCCGGGGGCAGCAGGAGCTGGGGCAGGAGCCCTGTGGGGAGGGAAAAGGGGGAGACACTGGGATGGAGGGGTCACACACGCTCTGGGGGGACACACACAGCCCCTGGGGACCCCCCCTCACCTTCTCCTGCAGCACCAGGAGGATGAACCCCAACATGGAGCCCCAAAACATGGCAGCATCTCTGAGGCCAGGTCTGGTGGCAGTTTGGGGATATGGCAGAGTCACAACTATCCTATGCCCCTTCTCAGCCCATAGCTATTCTTAGACCCCTCAAATCACCCCACAGCTCCTGCCCAGGACACCCCCAACCACACCTTGCAACAAATATGGCCCCAAAACCCACAAAACCCCCTTCCCATCTCCCCCAAGACCTACCCAAAGAATCTCCAAGCCACAAAGCCTGTCAGGATGCCAAAACTCCCTCAACAACCCCCCCCAGAATGCCCCCAAGCCCCCTCCCAGAACCACAAAGGCCCCCAAGAGCCACAAAAGCCTCTCTCAATCCCACCTGGAGTCCCTAAAACCCCTCCCAGCCCCCAGTGGCACTGACCAGGAGAGGTTGGTGGACAGGAACATCCACAGCCAAGAACAGCTTGGGCACTTCAGAAGAGATTTGGGCACTTTGGTGGGGGACACCACAGATGAGGAGATCCAGACCTGGGACTGGGACAGACAACCGGAATGCCTGGAGAACAGACGGGCTCAGGGGGACATGTTCTGCTACAACAACTACGAGATCATGGCCATGTCCCTCGGCTTGGGTGGTCCCAGAACACCTAAATTCCCCTGAATATTCCCTGAACCCAAAATTCATGTCAAATCCCAGTAAAATGATTCAGCTTTAGATCTCTTTGCTTCATTTCTTTAATTTTACCCCTAATTTGGATGTTTGATGGGATAAGCATGGGAATTATTCAGGTAGGGAATGATCTGCAAGATTGTCCAGCATTGCTTGGTGCCACCAAAAGAAACAACTGGGCAGAGCAGATCAGATTTTTGGGCTGTAAAGTCAACAAATCATCGCTTCAAAATTAATTTCCAATGTCAGTTAGAGTCATGATGGATGTTCTTGCCCCTACATTCATCCAGGTGCCTGTGATGATGCAGGAGGACATGGGGGCCATCAGCCAGATGTCTTCTCAACCTGGATCATCAGGAATGTGGGTCACCAGGGCTCTTCCCAAAGTCAATCCTCTGATGGGGGATGGGGTTGGAGACTCACATGAAGTTCTTCCCACATTTGGGGCACTCGCAGGGTTTCCCTTACTGGTGCTTCTGTTCGTGTTGGATCAAGTGAGAGGTGTCAGAGGAGATCTTCCCTCATTGGGGACCTTCGAAGGGCCTCTCCCCAGTGTGGATGCGCCGGTGCCTGATGAGGTTGGAGTAGCGGTTGAAGCCCTTCCCACAGTCGGGGCAGTGGAAGGGCCTCTCCTCTGTGTGAGTCCGCTCATGAACGACGAGACCTGAGCTGGTCTGAAACCTCTTCCCACACTCGGGACACTCATAGGGCCTCTCCCCTGTGTGGATCATTTGATGGATGATCAGCTGGGACCTCCTGTTGAAGCCCTTCCCACATTCCCCACACTTGTATGGCCTTTCCTCAGCGTGGATGTTCTGGTGGCAGATTAGATTGGATCTGCGGCTGAAGCTCTTCCCACATTGCTCACACTCATAGGGCCGTTCCCTGGTGTGGGTCCTCTGGTGGCAGATCAGGTGGGAGCTAAGGCTGAAGGTCATCCCACATTCCCCACATTCGTAGGGCCTCTCCCCAGTGTGGATGCGCCGGTGCCTGATGAGGTGGGAGTTTTGCTTGAAGCCCTTCCTGCAGTCAGGGCAGCGGAAGGGCCTCTCCTCTGTGTGAATCCACTGGTGCCGGAGGATATTGGAGCTTCTCTGAAACCTCTTCCGACACTTGGGACACTTGTGGGGCCTCTCCCCAGTGTGGATCCGCTGGTGTCTGATCAGGGGGGAGCCACAGCTGAAGCTCTTCCCACCCTCCAAACACTTGTGGGGCTTCTCCCCATCATGAGCCTGCTCATGAACCACCAGATCTGAGCCCCGGATGAACTTCTGTCCACCTTCCTGGTACAGGGTGGGTCTCTCCTCCTCAGAACTAACTGGGATGTGTTTAGAGCTTCTCCTTGCGTGCCATCTTCGGAGCTTTCCCTCCCCATTGGATTTGTGCACTGTGGAGCTGCTCAAAATTACTTCTTCCACGAGGTTCTGCCTCAGGGATTTGTCCTTCCTGGTCTCCATCCTCAGTTCCTTGTCTGGGAGAGGAAGGACAAGGACAGGATGGGATTTGCCTCCATGCCAGAGGGAAGGGGAAGGAGATTCTCCCAACACATCCCCGGCAGGACGGCGTTGGCAGTGGGGTTGTCCTGCAGCCGGGGACTGTGCTGGGCTGGGAGATGGAGCAGGAGAGAGGGGGAAAGGGGCACTGACTTCCTCCTCACCTGCCTGGCTGTCACAGGGCATCTTCCTCTTCCTCACAGCCTTCTCCTCCATCCAGCCAAGGTTTGGGAAAGGGTAGTCCTGTCTTTGGGAAAAACAAGGGATGAGTATGTTGAGTTTGAATGTCCCTCTGCTTGAGTCCATCTCTCCAAGTCACCAGACATCTGGAGTCCCTAACAGCCTATCAAACACCAAGATCAGCCCTGAAAATTCCTTTGTGGAGTTCCCTGTCTCTGGTCTCTCTCTTTTGGTGTTTGGGGCTTCCCCCCTGTCCCAGCTGCTGGCAGTCACATCTGTACTGGGGTATCCCCATCTACTCAGTCCCTTCCTTCCCTAGGCTGCTGAGAATCCCAGGAATCCAAAATGTTTCACCCTTTTTCATTTTCCATTTTGGGATGCTGGGGGGTTTTGAGGTCCCAGGGTCCCTTCTCCCCTTATTCTCTACTTTGGAGTACAGGGAGTCCAAGGAGTCCCCTCCTGCCCCTCTCCAGGTTGTTGAGAGTCTCACAAATCCTGGTACTCCCCCCTCTCTGGGCTCCTGGGAGACACAGGGCTCTGCTCCTCCAAGCTGCATCTGCCAGCAGCCACCACTGGGACCCCCCCATGTCATCCCAAGGGCCATTTTCCACCCAGCTTTGGAGTTCTTACTTCTCCAAACATCCCCACCAAAAAAACCCCAACCCAGGGACCCCTCAGGGTATCTGAGCCGAGCTCCCTGGCTTGGGCTGGTAAGACAGGGGTCTGCTAGGTAAGACAGGAGCCTCCCTTGAAATGGGAAATACAGCCCCCCTCTCTCTGAATCATAATTTTGAAATTAACGGGGTCTCATGCAGAGATATGGCAATATGAATATCAGTTCTTTAGTAGGAAAATTAAACTAAAAATGCAGTAGTAAAAACAAAACAAAACAAAGAACCAAACAAAAACAAAATCAAAAACAAAACAACAAAAAGACCCCAAAACCACAACAGAAAAATAAGAGTCAGAATCCAACCTGACCCCCGGGTAGTCAGGGTGTTGCTTGCAGTCCAATCAAATTGTGGCTGCAGTACTCCTGGAGAGACAGATGTGTTTTTCTTGAAGCAATGATCTTGTAGAAGGGCGTAATTTTCCTCTAGAGGTCCAGTGGTGGTGCAGATGGGTCTCGTCTTCCTCTGGGAATCCAGTGGAAACCAGGCTGCTCCTGGTGCTTTAAATCTCAGATTATATCCAGGTGGGAATGCTTGGCTCCTCCCTCTGGGTGGAGCATCTCACAATGGGATGATGTAATTTTATCAGTCATGAAGTGAGACTCAATGGCCCATTAACAGAAGATATCTCCCTGGAGGGAGGATGAGTCATGGAGGAGATAAGGAACACTGCCCCATTTGCTTTTAACAGCTCGCCCATTAAGAAAAGATCCCCCTCAGATATATGAGGAATGAAAGGGTCATGGAAGAGATAAACAACCTGCCAACCTTGTTTTTAACATATGGCACTAGAACACTTCTTTTTGGTTACATCTTGCATTGCAAGACAGGGTTTGATGCTCCTTGCCCAGGCTCTCTCCAGAACACGCCCAGGCCAATGCTCAGCAGAGAAAAGCCCCCTGAGCAGCCCCAGGGTGGCCATGGGCAGGCAGGGGGCAAACAGCATGGCTGGGGCTCTGCAAGGCGCCTGGGGGAGAAGGGAAGGAGCAGCAGAGCAGGGGCTGATCCATCCCCACTGCGCTGGACACCCCAGGGCAGTGTCCCAGAGCGTCCTCATGCACCTGCCAACAACATCCCCCTCTGCAGCCCTGGCCTCTCCCCCAGCTCACACAGGTGCCACATCCTTGCAGGCACAGACACGGCAGCACTGGCTCAGGAGCCCCTGTTTGCACTGCCCAGAGCAGGCGTGAGCAACACCACGGTGTTGGTGCGGGGAGATGAACCTGAGGGAGCACAAATGCCATCAGCCCCTGGGGCCAGGAAGGGCTGGGGGACAGCAGGGAAACCATTCAGGTTTGTGATAGCCTCTGAAGTCAGCCAGAAATTTTGCTCCCATGAGCTGTGAGTTTCCTGTGCCACTGCAGATGTTGTTGCTCAGAGCCAGGGCTGCCTGGCAGCCACCCCCAAACTGCCCTCAGCATTTCCTTTGCTTCACCTTGGCTTTCTTTACTTTTCCTTCTACAAATGTTTTCCTCTTTCCCCTGAGAACAGCCCATTCCTGGTTGCTCTTTCCTCTCTTATCCCACTCCCCATTTCAGTTCCTGAGTTCCCGGCACCATGGGAACATCCCTTGGTGTTGGGGAGGATGAAGCCAAGAAACCCTATAAATATGATTGCCTATACCCTGAGAATGTAAAACCTGTAAATGAGATAGAGTTGAAAGTACGTTTTGATGTTTGAGATGTACTGGATACTGGATGTATAGGAAAACAGTTATATGACCTGCTGGAGGTCACCTGGAGCCAGACCCAGAGGTCAAATGGTATGTCCTATCTCACACCCCAGTGGTTCATCCCATACCTGTACCCCTCCCCTGAAGTATCAGGTATCTGTAACCCCATTGGCACAGATCCTGTTCCGGCCCACCTGGAGCCCTTATCAGAGGGCTGCTGGGGGGGCCCGGCCTCTTTGCTCTTTGCTCTTTGCTCTTTGCTCTTTGGCTCTTTGCCTCCTCTCTCTCTACTCTCTTTGCTCTCCCCATTCCCTACCCCCCACCTCCTGGGCCTTACCACGAGCTGCGGCTGGCGGCTCAGAGCAAGGCCTCACATCCCTTACAATAAACCTCCCCTCTTAAAGCCTAACCTCACAGAGATCTCTTGCCTACGTTTATATACACCGTCCTGGAGTCCACAGCTGCAGCGGGGACAAATACTACTCTCTACACCTTGGGGTGCAGGATCATCCTCCAAGTGCTTCAGGAATTGTCTGCAGCCTTCTGCAGTGCCTCGTGTTGCTCCCTTGCCAGAGGCACCACAGGCCAGGGGGGCACATCTGAGCTGCTGTGTCTGGCTGTGGGGCTCCCTGTTGTGGGCAAGGAGGAGGAGCTGCAGAGGCTCTGCCGGACTGACAGGATGGGCTTTGGGGCTGTGAGGAGAAGCTGAGGGACCTGGGCTGCTAGACCTTCTGGAGAGGAGGCCCAGGGCTCATCCTGCAACTGCTGCAAGGGTGGTTTCAGAGAATCACAGAATCAGCAAGGTTGGAGGACACCTTGGGCATCATCAAGTCTAGCCTTTGCCCTGACACTGCCTTGTCTTCCCTTAGCATCCTCTTCTCCAGGATAAACAATCCCAGCTCCCTCAGTTGCTCCTCACAGGACTTGTGTTCCAGACCCCTCACCAGCCTTGTGCTTCACTGGACACACTCCAGCCTCTCCATGTCCTTCCTAAACCTGGGGGCCCAGAACTGGACACAGCACTTGAGGTGCTGCCCAACCAGTGCCGAGCACAGGGGAAGAATCACTGCCCTGGCCCTGCTGACCACACTGTCCTGATCAAGGCCCGGAGCCATTGGCCTTCCTGGCCATGTGGGCACACTGCTGGCTCTTGTCCAGCCTGCTGTCCATCTGTCCCCTAAGGTCCCTTTCTGCCTGGCCACTGTCCAGCCACTCTGTCCCCAGCCTGTCGGTTGTTAATCCTGGAGAAAAGGAGGCTTAAAGGAGATAAGGCAGTGTCAGGGCTCAGGTTGGACTTGATGATGTCCACGGTCTTTTCCAACCTTGCTGATTCTGTGATTCTCTGAAACCACCCTTGCAGCACTTGCAGGATGAGCCCTGGTCCTCCTCTTCAGAAGCACCAGCAGCTCAGGTCCCTCAGCTTCTCCTCACAGCCCCAACGCCCATCCTGTCAGTCCTGCAGAGCCTCTCCAGTGCAGGGGAAACGTTGAGCAACTGAATGATTTTAGCAGAAGCTGTTTATCGTTCCCATTAAACTCCAGTTATGGATTCTAGCACTACTGTCCACACACACAGGTGTCTCTCAATTGGCTAAGCCACTTGTTCCCGAGGCAGGCACACATCCTTCAGGACACCTAATTGGTCAAGCGTCCATCATCATGTTGTGTGTCCTCTAAGTTTTGCGTTGTTTGTAAACAGTTTCTCAGGCTCTTGGCTCTTATTTTTAGTCCTGTTGTTATCTCAGTAGCCTTGATGAATTACTGAGAACTCCAGGGCAAGGAGGCTCAAGCCCTGTCTTACAATGCAAGATGTAACCAAAATAAATGTATTCTATTACCATCTGTGAACTCCAGCTGGGGCAGGTTGTTTATCTCTTCCATGACCCATCCTCCCTCCAGGGAGATATCTTCTGTTAATGGGCCATTGCCACTTTGGGAAGGGCTCTGGTGACCCACATTTCCTGTGACCCATGCTGAGAAGTCACCTGTCCCTTTCTCTGCCCCTGGCAATGATGTGAGGTGGGACTGAAGAACATGGGGGTCTGGCCATGGTCCCATCATTGTATTTGAGCACATCTCAGGTCATTTCTGGATGGGCTCTGCCCCAGCCCACAGAGTGTGACCTCAGCACTGACTCTGTCACAGCCGCTGTGCCCGAGCCCTGCAAAGCCTAAAAGTCACTGTCATGGGTTCGCACAGTTTGGTTTTCAGTTAAGGAGGAATGTGAAGTATTATCCTGTCAGGACCCTGGAAATAGTTTTAGAAAGGACAAGGACCTATCAGAAGCCGGTTTGAGATATTGGCATCTGCTTTGGCCACTGAGAATGTTGAATGTGACTTTGGGCAGTACCCATATAAATCCTGGGTTTGTTCAGGTCAGGCCCTTTTCCTCCTGCTCAGTTGAACAGGTAACATCGAGTGGGTCCTACTGCTCCCCACACCCCACCTCCCCCTTCGGGGGGAAGCTCGCCCGAGGCCCAGCCGGACTCCATCGGCTCCCGAGGGGAGGAGAGGTTGCAGCTTAACATCAACCACTTTGAAAAACCTTCCCGGAGACCCCAGAGCAGGGAGGGATCTCCCCTGATAACAACTGTGGGCCCGGTTTGGCCGAGGCTGCCCCGATTGTCACTGAGGGGTGGGCAGAGCTCTCCTCCCGCTCCCCTCCTCCGGTGTCTTCCAGAGGGAGAAGAAAGAGTGGAGGGAGGAAACCAGGCTGATCTAAAATGGAGAGACTGCTGCCTGGAGCAGAAATCACATGGCCACTGCAGGCCTGGGCAGAGTTAACCCTGTCCTGGCAACGTGGAGCTTCCAAGGCCTGACCCTTCCCTGAGAGAGAAAAGAAAGAGATAGAGGGGACGTAGGAAAGACACCGCATGGAGTCAGTGGAGCAGGAGTGAAAGAACTGATAAAGATTATTGGAAGAGGGATTGAGGATATGGACATTTTTAACCAAGCTTTTCTGCTGTAAACTATGGAGAAATGGAATGTTTCTTGTAACATCTTAATGTTGTTTAGAGGAATGCTAGTTCTAGTCAAAGTTGGGGATTGATATGATTGAGGTTGAAGTGGGAATCTTAAAGCCCCTCACTCCTGGCAAAAAAGGAGATCTCAGCCTTTGAGACGAACATGATTTTAGACAGGAATTGATTTGGAGCCCTCATATCCTGGGGTAAAAGGAGGTCTCTATTTCTTTTGAGACTGAAAAGATTTTAGAGCTAGAAGAGAATCCTTGTTTTATACTAGAAGAAGCTTTCTTAAACAGTACCCCAAATACACTGAGAGGCCCATGAGTAGCCAGGGGAAAGGCTGCTAATGGGCTCCAGAGGCTCCAAGGAAAGGCTCCAAGCAGCTGCAGATTTGTGACATTGAGAGCCACAGGACTGTTTTTGTCTTGTGGCAAATGTGTCCATAAGACTCTAGAGAGACTCCTCTCCTAAAGTGATGAAAGTTTATGTTTAAATGGTGAAACTGAAAATCACAGCTTGCGTCTATGTTGTTTGCAAGAAAATTAACAGTTTGTAAGGGAAGGGAAGAGCGTTTTGAAGTTTCATTTTGGTTTTCTGGGGTTTGTTTCCAACTTTTCTTATCTTTTCCATTCTTTTAGTGTGTGTTAATAAAACTGTTTACTTTTTAAGCTTGAGCTCCCTTTTCCTCTCCTGGTCCCCTCCCACAAAAAGAAAGTAAACACTAAGACCACTACACTAAATTCAGCAAACAAAATTTCATGAATGTGTAGTCACTATATTAATTAGTGTTTCTGCCCAGTTTTAACTAAAACCATTACACCTTCTTATGGAAAAGAAATGTCCTTCTTGTCCAAGTGCCCATGGCCACAATTGGGATTCCACCTCCAGCATTACCTGTTGTGAGAGACTGGAGGAGATTGTTGGCTGGAAACATTTTGTGTATGAGGGAGGAAGAGGCAGGTCCAGCCTTGCCCTGCCCTGAAACCCCAGCACTGCCCTGCCCTGTAACCCCAATCCCCCCAGAGCCTCTATCCCAGCCCAGCAGTGTCTGCCAATCCCTGGCACACCAAAGGCAATGCTCCACAGCCACCTCTGCAGCCCCCAGCCCAGCTCCTGAGAGACCAAGTGACCCAAAGTCCCTCCTGGGGGAAGGGCCCAGGAAGACCATGGGGTATTCAAGGCTGACCACAAGGCAAGCACACATCTTGACCCCACCTCCTCTTGGAATTTCTCTCTGAACACAACTGGAATCCAGGAGTTGGTAGCTCTGTGGGTGCTTCTCTATATCTTATGTCTTTCTCTCTTTCTGTGTTGTCATCTTCGAATTCCCTCCTCTTGCTAATTTGGAGTAACTTAAAATTGAACAGGCTTAGAGTTTGCAAAGTTGAATGGGACAAGTTAATGCTTTCAGAAGTGTTTCTTGTTGATTGAATATTGTATTAAACCTTTTGCCAAAATTTCTCTGTTTTTTCTGAAGTTGTCAGTAAAGTCTATTTTGTTGTTTTGAGCTCCTGAGAATCTCTTGTTGGTATTTCTCCAGTGCATCCAACTCAGAGTGCTCAAACAATTGTAATTCCTTTGAAATGTCTCACTGGGTGTTGTTTGGGGGATGGGGGTCAGGGTTTGTCTGTCCTGCTTGGCACAGCCCAGGCAGGGCTTTCGCAGCCACACTGCACACTCCATTTCCCACCTGCACCTGCTGGTGCCTCTGAGTTCTGCTTGCCCAGCCCCAGGGACGCTCCCCTTGTCTGCCCATTCCCCCACAATCCCTGGGCAGGGATGGCCTCAGTGGGGGCTGCTGACAGCCTCAGACACTTGGAGGCTGCTGCTGGATTTGACTTCTCCAGAGGCTTCTTCAGCCTTCAGCTCCTCAGTTCAGGAATTCAGTGCCCCAGGGCTCATTAACATTCAGAATACCTTAACAGCCAAGCCTCTGGGAATAATTTGATTTAAGTTTTCAAATTTTTGTGGTTAATTAAACAGATTTTGGAAGTTTGTCCATAGTGAATATATAATATTTACAAAAGACAGTGAGAAAATATTTTTAGGTCCTGCTTAGGATTTTTTTCCTATTAATACATTTATATGTTCAATCTCCAATTGACATTGGTCCCAAGGTACTTACTCATGCAGTTTGAATAGATATGAAAATCAAGACCCTTTATGTCTGACAATCAATCAGACTCTGTCCTTACTCCCACCTCACCATTTCCCCCATCCAAGCCCTGGGACTCAGAGCAGCCTTGTGCAAATCTGAGCTCCCTCCACCCCAGGCTGGACCTGCAGGTTTCAGCTCCTTGGCTCCAACTCCCACCTGCTTTCCTTGGAGAAGGCATTGCCTGAGACACAGAGGGATGTTCATTTATTGTCAGCCAACAAACCCAAGGGAAGGCACAGCTCCATCAAATGCAAAAGTCATTATTTTCCCTGGCTCTGCCCTGCACCTGATCGCCACAGCTTGTCCTGTTTCCTTCATCCCTCCACTGCCAGGGACTTTCTGGGACAAGGGAGATCTGCTCTGGCTATGGAGGGAGGTGCAAGTGCAGCCACTGGAGCAGGAACCACAACTCATCAGGTTTATGTCTTTGGAGGGACCAGGAACTGGTGAGGCTCAGAGGCACAGAAGGGTTTCTCTACATGGCCAACATAAAAAATTTGAACAGTATAATTTAATAAATATCAAAACACTTCCCTCAGCTCCTTGTGACATCCCAGCACCATCTGACCTATCCACCATCCACAAGGGATTGCCATACACAAAGAATTTTCAAACAAGACATGAGAAGAGGTGATATATAAGATAAAAATACAACTAAGATGATAACAGAGGTGTTACAAAAACTTGTGAAAGATTGGGCAACTCCCTGAAGCTACAAGCATGAAGCCAGTCAAGGGAGACACATTGCACTGACAAGAGAACAGCTGCAAGAGGAAATCTGGGAGCAACAGGAAGGACATAGATCCAGCTGCTCTACAAAAAGAGGTGTCCTTAGGCATGGCGATTCAAACAAGAGAGCTGGAAACACCTGAAGGAAGAGGGTCATGAAATATCAGACTGAATGTTGGTGGCCAAGATAGAAGGGAAGATCAGTGTTTCTTCTCCTGCCCTCTGCAGAAGAACCCAGTAGATCCAGGAAATTCCTGTTCCTGGTGGGAAAACTTTGCCACTTCTTAAAAGTACTCAAATGACCAAGATAATAAAAATATGCTTGTATATTTTGAAATTCACAGGTATTAAAACCTGTGCACTTTTCCAGGCAGACATCGGTTGTGTGCCCCTAAGCAGGTAGTGCCACTTGTGCCCAGAGGTGCCGAGCTGGGATTGCCATCTCTCAGAGAGGAGCTGAGGGAGAGCAGAGCACCTTTCAAGCTGCAGGTCCCTGACAGCCCCAGAGGGCTCCTGTCCCAAAACCATCTGCTCTTATCCAGGCAGGAACAGGGACCAGCATCGTGCCCGGATCATCAGAGAACTGAGGTGTGTGCTGGAATTCAATCCCCTCCCCATCCCACAGCAGCCCTGCATTTCCCTCCTCCAGCCTTGGTATCCAGCACAGCCATGGAGGCTCTTTGGGCTTTGGACTTTTCCTGCAGACACCAAGGGCAGTTGAGCTCTGCCTTTGGCACAGTCAGCCCTGCCCAGCCCAGGCAATGCCCAGCAATTCCTTGTGTGTGCCTGGCCTTGCTGTCAGCCCCGGTAGCGGCTGCGTGGCCCCTTTGTGCCGCGCTGGCCCAGCCATGGTGCCACAGCCCCTGTGCAGGCCCAGGGCAGGACAGGAGCATTGCGGGTGGGAACGGCCCCTGTGCCGTGGTGCCACAGCAGCCTTGGGGCTCTGTGCCCCATGGCCTCCCTGCT
>JAIXNV010000579.1:0-21912 GCA_020917445.1 Riparia riparia
ACAGCCAAAGGCACAGCTCTTACGAGTGGATGAGGAAAACGGTGCAATCCACTTCCACAGGTAGGAGGGCACGGAGGTTTGGGGCTGAGAAGAGGTTTTTACTTGTTGTTGTGTCATTGGGGGGGGTTTTGCCAAGTTCTCCCGTTCAGAGGGAAGGATTCAGATTAATAAAGAAAGATCCTGATTGATTCTTGAATCCTGAATTGAATCTTGAATCCTGATTGAATCCCTGAAGGATTCTTTTGCTAGCAGTTAAATATTGGTTCAATTATTGGGTGCTAGGTTTGACCAGCTGGTTATTTCTTATGTTTCGTGCTTGGCCTTTAATCCTGTGGGAAATGAAAAGCAGTGTCCTTTCACTTCTCACTTCAGATATGTTTGTAAGTTTGTGATATCCAATGGTTGCTTTAATAGGAGTTCTATAGATTGGGATGAAACAGAAAGTATCGTATTCACCACTGCCTATTCTTTGCTTACTTTCCTCAAGTTTTGGGGAACTTAGGAAAATTTCAAGTAAAATATGCACAGTAGGGGTTTGGCAGTAAGGCTTTCTACCAGAAACAGCCCCTCCAAACCTCAGAAGACCGCAATTAGATCAGCAAGATCAAACAATGAGTCAATGCTTCAAAAACAGGGATGATAAGGAAAGGCTTGCTTCACTTTGTAGTAGCAGATCTCAGAATATGCAGGAATACAAAGATCCATGGTAACACAGGCTATTGATACAGCCACAGGTCAGGCTCTGCTGCATGACAGTCAAGGAGTACAAAACAATTCTTCAGTTGTATTTAAGCAGTAAAAATAAGCCATGAAGTTTGATGGAAAGGTTCTGTTTGATTGGGAGGAGGAAGAAGACAAAAAATATAAACATTGAGCGTCCCTAAAACAAAAATCTGCACCCTGTATATGAAAAAAAATATAAACAAGAAAGGGGAAAAGAAAAAGTGGGAAAACTGCCTGAAAAGAACAGAGACATAATCTGCTGTATGAAAAGTATTTGATCTGTGAGGTGCTGAGCAGCTTTGACATGCACTGAGATTAGTAGAAATTAAGGATGCTCAATTCCTCCCCTAAAGAGATGCTCCCACTATTTCAGTGTTGCATCCCAGGAAGTTTCCTTCCCTTTCCCTCCCTCCACATTTGTCAGTAAATAAAAGTCTTCAAAGCAGGGACTGAACGAATCTCTGGTGGAAAAGCAATTACTTAAACCAGACATTGGAGAATTGAAAGCAACTGCATAGAAAAGTTGCCTGTATTAAAATAATGCATCTAATTTGTATGGGCAGAGTCCTCTTCACTCCTGCTGAACACAACTTTAGTTCCCGGAGAGTCCACAGAATTCAACAGAACAATCAGAACAGGCTGTTGCTTGTGTGAAGCAGAATTTGGGGGGATAAAAAAGTTTGCATTTTTAAAATCATATTTGTTCTTCACTGAATATTATGCAAGAAAAAACAGAGGGCCTGTTTTGAAAAAACTTGCTGCTTACTTTTGAGGAGTACTTACACGGGCAACAAAATTGCTCATTAATTGTGGGATTTACAGATGGCAGAACCCTTGCTCAAAAAAAAAAACCAAAACACCACTCTTCATCCCTTCCTTACCTGCTTTGTGCTCCTGTGGATTCCAATCCCACCAAGGGAGCAAAGCCTGATTTGTTCTGTGTTGTCCCTTTGTGGGACACTGGGATAGATTGGTACAGCACATATATAAATATCCATAAATAGATATAGATACATAGCTACATAGGTAGATACATACATACATATATCTATATAGAGATATAGATAATACAAAATATCACATTCTAATTGCTGCTCAAGAAGCACTTAGAGATTTCTTACTTTCCAAATTTCAAGCCTGCAAAGGTCAGAGCATTCACAGGAGAGCTGGGAGTGTCTTTTCTGGAGTGGTCTAACAGGATATTTAAGCATACTTGTGTCTAGAACAGGAGAAATCATCCTGCCATAGGAACAGACCCTCCCAAATGCTGTGGGCCAGGGGAAGACTCCATTTAAAAGCTACTGAGCACTGCTTTAGGAAAAAATCCAGAGAAGGAATTCTCCTGCTGCTTCTTTCCCTCTCATATATATTAGTTCTTCTGCTAGGCCAGGCAGGCTCAATGCCAGCAGATCTGCTTCACTGGAGTTGGTTCCCTTCTCTTCCTTCACTCTTTATCCTCTGTCTTTTTCTGTTTAAATGCAAGGGCACTATTGTCCTTCATGGTTTCCCAAAAAATAAAATAATTTTAAAATATTTTCCCTTGCAGCAGTGTCAGCTCTAGGAAAGCACCTGAGGGAGTTTGGTTCTGTACATGCAGGTGCTGCAGTTATTTCAGATGTGTGACCAGGCTCAGTGCAAATGTTGTTTGCTGGATCATGATCAAACCCCTCATAGTTTTCTTACACAGAATCCAATTCTTTTTACAACTTTAAAGCTGTCTCTGTTCACTGAGGATTATCTTTCTGTCTCTTTACAAAACTGGGAATTTCAGTAAAGGTTTGGTGTTGCAAGAATGAAGGAATCACACATTGTTTATCAGCTTTCCTTATTCCCTGTGAATAGATACAACTACTGTTCTTAATGATGGAAAAAATGTGGCTCAGACTTACCTGAGTTGATTACAATGGACATTTAGACAAATTAATTTTGCTACTTATTCATTACATGCTGCAAAGCACTAATTATCAACGCTGATACGACCAATAATATTTCACAGTGAAAACAATAATTATTAAAGCAAGTAATTTTTGCAAGATATTCTCAGAAGTGTGCAAGAAATGTTCCTGTAATCTTATCCCTTTAAGCCTGGGAGAGGTTCTTTGCCAAAAGTTCACTCACTTTGAGTAGTCTGGCTTGGAGCAGCTACAGAAGCAAGGCCCTGAATCCATGGCATTCCCATCTCCAGAGATTTCATGGTTATCTTCCCTTACTGGTGCTCTGCAGCCTCATGTCCTGACAGATGACAAACAAAACACTTTATTGCTATTTCTACCACTGCCTCATGCCCTCCAGCTCTTTTGATACTGTTATCTACACAACTAACCTGAAACAAAGGAAGAAATTATTTCAAGTTTTACTCTGTAACTTTAAAAACAACCTCAATGTAGAACCATGTGCTCAACTGATGTAAAGTGAAAATTGTGAGGTTACCTGAAACCTCTGGCAGATCTCATTATTTAATGTGAGAATATCACCCTGATTTAACACTACTAGAATGCATTTCCTGCAGAAAAGTTGTGCTGAGGCTTTCATGCATGCTTCTTTCTCTGACTGAAGGATGGCTGAGTGTCTGTCCCTGCCTTGGCACTGCAGGGATCGGGTTTGATCCTCAATGCAGAGCACGTAGAATCCGGTGCTCTGTCTCTGCACTCCTCAGCGTGTTGAGGACACGGGAAAAAGCCAGTGTGCTTTCACTCAGAACACTTGAAGGAGGAAGCACCGAGTACTCAGGATTTTCAGCCACAAACACTGAGAGAAAAGACTCTATTCTAACACTTACACCACTCCTGTCTCCTCAACATCCCCTTGAGCGGGTGAGCACAGCCGGGACAAGGAGTAATTGTAACACGGAACAGAACAAAGCCACAGCTAGAAATGTGAGGTGGTAATTCCACACACACACACGACATAATTACAGGCAAATTCTTTGATGGAAAGTAGAATAAAACCACCTTAGTAGAAGCTACAAATCTCCTCCTGTTGATTTCAGGACTTTTATGGAGCTGTGTCATCACTCACACAGGAGTAGACTTGACTTTATGACTGTGTGAGAAAACAACACACACCTGTGGTAAAAGTGTGCCCAAAACACTGAGTTTGAGCACTGAACTCCCAGGAGAATTTGCTCACAAAGCTGAAAGTACACCTCAAGATCTGCACTTACGTTGCCATAAAACAGGGTGGGGACAAGTTTTGAAACAGGTGGACTGATTCAGAGGAGAGATTTTTCTTGTAGATGACAACTCTCCTATCATTCTTCTTCAATAAAAATTTACTCTGCAGACAAAAATACAGTTTTCTGCTGATGATGACAGGAGAACAGAAAGCATCATGACTAAAGCACTGTAAATGTATCATGCTCAGTCTTTGAAGGAAAAAGTTATAGTCCCTCAAACCTAAGGAAGAGGAACAAGCCTCTATAGAGGTCATTCCTGTAAAATGCTGAATGCTAAAGAACAGAAAACACTTGGGAAAAATCTCAATCGCTTTCCTTGTACTCATCATTGGCAATGGGATTTCCTCAATTTGCCACTCAGAAATCCACCTATATTTTCTGCAGGTTGAGTGCTTCTGCCTGTCCAGTCATTGCTTAAACAAATAAAAATTACTCTGCTTTGGATCCAATTCCTTCTGTACGATGACAGTGAATAGAAAAGTTTACACTAGCAAAGGGAAGAAAGAATTGGGCCAATGAGGTTTATTCCAGAATAGCAGAGCATATTCAAAATTGAAAACAGAAGGGAAAATTTGAGTCTGTTGAAAGGTTTAAATTTTATGATTGCATTCTGGTTTTTTCAGCATGAACAATCTGAGCGTGTAAAAAAGAGCAGATGAGCAAGATGCAGCAGAAAATACAAACACAGGATTTCACCGAGTTTCACAAACCTTTAGCACCTAACTTTGCAGTAATGCACAGGACCAGGAACTTATCACACCAAAGTGATAATAATAAGATACATCTATATGGGTCTATGTCACATTTTATAATGCTGTGCTTGGTGGGTTTTGGGTTTTTTGTTTTTTTTTTTTTGATTTAGCTTTACAAAACATCATGAAACATCATGTGCAGCACAATGTTTGTCTTCAAAACTTATTTAAAATTACTTTTGTTTCACAGCTTCAATTAAGTCAGTGAAATTACTGACTTGAGTCAGGCAGAATGTGCCCCTTACTCTTCCTACTTTTAAGTACACAAGTAGTTTGAGTCCTAAACAAAACTGAGGCCTGCTGTCTGTCAGTCTATATCTCTATAAACTCAAAAATTAACATCAGTTTTTTAATACTAAAGTAACAGAGAGATGCAGGTGGCCACTGAGCATATCCTCCCTCAGGCCAGAAGCTGTTTCACATTTCTGGGATGATTTAAGGTAACGTCCAGTCACCAAGGACAGACACAACTTCCTCTGAAACACCGTTAAACCCTGGAATCCAGGGTGCAGTGCCTTGTCAGCAATCCCACAGTAATCCCACACAATCCTGTCCTAGGACATCCTCAGACAGCTTCTGGATTTTATGAAAGATGCCGGGTTTGGAGCTTGCAGAAGATTCCTGCAAAGTTAAGAGAGGGGGCTCTGAAAGAGGGCCCAGGGCTGGTTCTAATGCTAATTTATTTTGCTTTGTAAACTAGTTGTGAGGTCCGATGGTGTTTCTTGGGTTTTTTTTTTCCTTTCCTGGCCTACATTGTCTGAGGTTTTGAGGCCTATCTGTCATATTGAGGCAACAGACCCTTTTAACACTTCACTTTGCTTTGATATGCACTCTTGTCTCTTCCTTCTCCCTCTTTTCTTCAGGAGTTATATTGCCGGAAAGGGTGATGATTTTCACAGCAAATAAAGAGGCCTTCTCCCAGCTTTATTGTCTTCAGAAGAAATACTCTGTGAATTTTATGACCAATGGGAAAGCTGTTCCCTTCCCCCAGCTCAAAACTTGGCCAGTCACAAAAATTGCCGGAGTGGGTGTGATGGAACAGCATTGTTAAACTACATCCCATGAAAAGATTTCCAACTCTGAAATGTCGGATTTCTCGCTGGCCCAAAGGCACTCCTCAGCAGTGACCAGTGCAAAAGAGGGTGTTGACAAAACTCCCTGTTCTTATATAGCTCATTAAACCCAGGACATGCACTCCCCCAGCACAAAGGCAGGCAAAGGTAGCTGCCTCAAAGCCCTTTTGTTTCGTTTCTCTTCCACCCGAGCCCCGAGAACCTCCCCAAGCACAATTCCACAGTATAACTGTCCATGCCAGCACAAATTCCCTATAGAACTGGCGCACTATTGCTGATTATAATTTTAACCTGGCACTAACAAAAGATTATAATTAGGATGGTACAAAGTCAAATGTTGGCTATTTCACTCACCTAAGTGAGGAAAATATGCAGGATTTCACTAAAGAATTGGATTAATACAAGGACTTTTACCATTGCATCATTGAATTGAGCCATTATGTCCTGAGAAGTGAAGAACATCCTCCCACTGTCTATGGGGTGAATCCATTAGTCCTACCTCAAACTTTACTCAGGTAATATTTCTCGTGGAAATAAATTTAATGCAATTAAAATTAAAGCCTTTAGGTCTGCAGAACACAGTGGAGTGGATCTTCTCTGTCTAACATGGAATTTAGAAGCTAAAGTCCCACACTCTTTAGGGATGGGTTCTGTTGCTGCTGTTTGTTAACTCTGGCAAATAGAAGTGTGCTTTGCCTTTGAAAGGAAATGCCATGTGCAGACTAATTCCAGCCCAGCATACAACAAAGGCAGTAGGAAGACTCTCACTGACATCAAGGAGTGTAAAGGCCTAACAAACTAAAAGATGGCTCTGCCAGAGCTAAAAGTATCTCTTGGAAGACTCTGGCAGATCTCAGCTCCCACTGTCACTTGTTTCTCACAGTCAGTATTACTCTACATGGGAAAAAAAAAAAAAAAAAAAAAATCAAACTATTAAAGACAAGATTTATGTGACACATCAGAGAATTTTTCTCAGAGCATTTCTCAGAATTTCCTTACTTTTGCTTTTTTACTTTTTTAATTATTTCCTTAATTTTAAGAAAGAAATTAGATGTCAAAGCTCCTAATCTTCCTTCAAAAAGAATCCAGATATTATCAATTCCACTAAAAAAAAAAAAAAAAAAAAAAAAAAAAAAAAAACTGAGTTACTCACACAGAAATAAAGGATCTTATGGGAGGAAGTTCTGTTTTCCATGTACATTTAATTTCTTCTTCAGCTTAAGAAGGGGAGGAAAAAAAAAAACCAAAAAAACACACCACCAAAAAACCCCAAACCTCTCCTATTCAGGTAATAAGGGTTCAAGCACTTAAAACCAGAAACAGGAAGGTTTTTCTTGAAGTTTACCACCTTGTTTTGGCAATAGAGGAACGTTTGATATTTGTTTGTGCTTTCTGAATGAGAATAGAGGTCAAGATAAGATCACCTTGTTGCTCTTTTGTGTACTCCATCTTAACAACACAAAGGACACTAAGGAAACATGTTAAACATTTTGTCCCGTAGAATGACCCCAACTTCTCATTTGAGGAGGGAAGAAACCCTTAACCAAACCACCGGTTAGAGAGATCAAAAGTTTAAAAATATCGAGTGAGGCATTAAAGCACCACAGGTGACCATATGTTAAACAAACAATTTACACTTCTAGTGAAGGAAAACAAATGTCCTGGTATTTATGTGGACTGAACTGAAACACTGCTGTTCCTTAGAGACTCTCCAATTCTTACCTTAATGTTGTAAAATTAGCAGCGCTTTTCACTTGATTATGGGTGTAAACGTCACTGGGCTCATTCTGCTTCCACTGCAGTTTCACAGGGGTGGAAATGCCGGTGAATGAGAATGTCCTGTACATCTTCCCCAGGCAGGGAGCAGATTTGAGACAAAGGAGCTGGGCTGCATGGATTGAGCAGAACCCACAGCACAAGGAGTGATCCCAGAGCTATTTTCCCTATTGAAATATTCCAAGTAATCAGGCTGATGGCCTTAAGAGTCGGATGATGCCCAGAGCGTTGTAAAGGCACTACTGATGCTCCCCCAGGGCTGCAACATGGAAGCTGAAGGACCAAATTCTGAAGAAGACTTGGTTCTACAAGCCTGGGGAGAGTCCTAGAGAACCCCTGTCTTGTAGGGCGAACCAGAACCATCCCCATCCAGGCTATAAAAGGATTTATTTACAGAATTGCACTGCCCAGGACATCCAGCACTCACCAACTCTGGCTCTAGGATTTATACAAATAGCACAAAGAGGAGCAGAGCCTGAAGAAACTACTAATGTAAGCAATAGGTTGGTGAGCCAACAATTCTTAGAAACAGCAAAGTCCTGACTGTCAAATGCTGGAAGAGGCAAAAGTGACCCTTTATGGTGTGCATGGCAAGTGGGAGGCAATGCTAACTTTAAATATATTCCATAAAAAACTGAGAGACATCACATCTCCCTCCACAGATAGGGGAAAAACGTTAACCCAAGATTCTGCTGTAGTCCTGTACCCTGAATTCTGATCTTTGGGTGCTATGAAACTTCAGAAGCAAGGGCAGTGGAAGGAGGGGCTGGGTAGGAATCAGGCCTTTGCACTGAGATGACCCCTCCAGCTTCTCTTTGCAGCTGGTGGCTCTGGGGCTTTGTGCCACTAGGATCTACCCTGACACCAAAATTTTACCAACTCCATGCCTGAGAATCTATTTCACACCATTGAAAATTAACTGCTCTTATTAGAGTGTAATTATTAGGAGTTTGTGGCACCTGTTTTTTGAGGTGTTAGGCATCCCTATAACCTTGTCAGAAAAAGCTCTATAAGCACAAGGGAGCTGCTGTGCAAAGCCACACGACACCTGCAGCAACAGCAGATGGGTACAGGTACAAACACCTCGAGTTCTGTGCATCACCTGACAGAACCTGAACCTCTTCTGCTGCAGTGACCACTGAGGACACAGATTCACAACCTCTAACATGACAATGAAATAGAGAGCAAAAAAATACTGAAAATAAATTCCCTGTCCCAGATGATTCACTGGCTAAATATGCACACCTGAAGGAATGTCCATATAAATACAGGTAAACAATGAAGCATCAAAAAACTGTAAGGTTGCAGTCAGCAAAGATGATAACACTGGTCTTAACACAACAATGATCCAAACTGTTAAAAATGTGGGAAGACCTCAGACTTTGGCTTTAAGCAGGTGCCGATCTCCAATATATTGATTGCCTAACATGAGCATAAACCACAGAGGAAGCAAAGCAGCAGCAGCAGCCTTTCCCATTCGCAGCTTTCTTTCAGAGCAGCCACACATTCTGCCCTCAGAAATGACCCCATATGGAATCCACAAAATTTCAGCTCCTTGCATCTGTGCTCCCTGGCTCCTGTCATCTGCCATTGCCTTTTAATACCCTGGATGCTGCTGAGCTGTGTCTGCTCCACTCAGCTGCACCCACAGCTGAAGGGAGGCAGCACTGCTGCTCCCAAAACAGCAGATGCTGCAGTTCCCTGCCCATTGTGAAGTATTATTGCTTGCCTTTTCTCTTTTTTATGAACTGTCATCTGAAAATCTATGTTACTGTTCCCTGTGCTGTTATCAGGTCATGGGCAGATTGTGCCAGACATGACAGGAAAACACAACCTCCAAACTGCAATAACAATCACAACGTTGTAGGAATTTTTCTAGCAACAAGAAGTGAGGAACTTTGGAAGCCCTCAGTATTTTCTGTGCAGTAAAATGTCCTTTACAATCTTCTCTAAGGCAGGTAAGAGTGTCAGCTCTAGGGACAGAGATAAGAGCAATTTAATACCAGGCAGGAAGCTTGCAGCAGAGCTGGGAAGAGAACCCAGGTTTCTTGGCTCCTTATTCTTACCAGGAATGGCTTCCCTTTCCCAAAGGATAACACAGGGGTGAGAAAGAACACAACAAGTTTATTATCTATGTACTAAGGAGCAAACCTAATATCTTATGGGATGAACCTCTTATGTTGTAAATCAAGACCAAGTCAAGGGAGTTACTCTAGGTAAGTGCACCGAGAATCAGGCCTAAAATCCCCCCAGATATTTTCAAATGTAAAGCCAGATATTTTGTGTTACTAAAATGGAAAAATTCTAGCTTGAAGCAATGTGTTCTTCTTTCAAAACAGGTAAAACAAGAACAAGAGAGAAGTACCGAGTGGTTTACACAGATCATCAGAGATTAGAATTAGAGAAGGAGTTTCATTACAACAGATACATTACAATCAGAAGGAAGTCTGAACTTGCTGCAAACCTAAGACTTTCCGAGAGACAGGTAGAGTATGGATCACCCATCCAGGCTTTCCTTTGAATTTATGATTGCTGCTGAGGAGATAACTGTATGGTAAAGAATACAGAAATGTTAATGCCTCAGGTAACCAAACATTGGGTTCCCTTTGCAGTGGAACCCAAACTAGGGCTGTGCAATAACCCAGGAAATGCAAATACCAACTTTTTCCCATTCTGAGACACACAAGTTAAACCACATCACCAAAATCCTGCCTGGATTTCTCTCTGGGCTGTGGTAGCAGGGAGAATTTCATGCTGAACCTCCTAAAGCAGAAGTCTTGGTTCTGCTGAAGTCAGTGGGAATTCTATAACCAAATCCAACAAGGTCAGTCTTAGCAGAGATGGAAGTGATGAGCTCAAGTATGTTCAGGACACTTGAAGGGTTTTGCTTCCTTGGCTGCCTTGTACCTTTTCTTCGAGATTTCCTACATTCGTGCTACTCCTTTCTCCTGCCCCATTTGCTCCCCTCCAAGTTCCATTTCTGTTCCCAGAAGATAAATCCCATCACAATCCCATGATTAGGCCTGGTTCGCTATTGTTTTATGGGCACTGCTGAGCAGGAATGGTGCAGAACCCACCCAGCTGTAGCACTGTCCATCCAACTTGAACTTGGCTCAGCACCCGCTGAACTTACAGAAATGGAGAAGCATACACCCGTTTTGTAAATATTCCTCAATTTGCTGCTGAATGCCAGGATTTAGTTGTTGAAAATTAAAATTGTTTCAGGCAGGAATAAAAAATACATTATGTGTCTTTTTGCTGGCTGTTAAAACATTCATAATTTGACTTAATTATGTTGAATCTGAATATTATGGCCCTGATACTGTAAACAGCCAGTGATATTTACTTGAAACTTCCTAGCTTGATGATAATCCCTAATGAATATTTTTGTTAGTGCAGTTGAAGAGGTGAAACAAAAATGTGTGATCTATTTCTTTGTACATATTGGGGAAACTTGGCAAGAGCTTTTGCAATATTTGTTCTTCATCATCATCCTCAGTATATCAAGAACAAAATTAATTACAGTTCATACAACATACATCTCTGAAGTTTATTTTAAAATGGAAGATTAAGTAAAAAATACTTGATAGACTCCCACCACCATCCCTTTATACAAATTACACAACTCCATCATATGAGCACAGCTGAACACAAACAGTTCTATCCCAAATTCCTCTGCTCACCACCTAAAACCTGATTTGATTTTCTGGAAAAGCTTTCTTTCTGCCCAAATCCAAAATCTCCTGGAAGGAATATCTCAAAAGGACAAAGAACAATCGCTTAAACAAGGAAGGAAAGATGCAATATCTAATGAAGGAAAGAAAGGCAAAGTGAAGCACTGTTAACATAGGAAGGATACAGAAATAAAGGAGATGACAAGGATGAGAAAGAAGAGAGAAAATCAGACTTCAGGGGAAGAGAGACTTGCATGGAAAAAAGATCATGGAAAGAAGGAGGGCAACGGGTAAAGAATAAGTCAGATGCAACTGGCCCTGTCTTTTTTCATCTGACATTACAGACCTGTTCTTACCTGGACTTATTTGCTAATTGGCACCGACCCTGAAGTGCCTAATTTCTCTCTGCAGATCTGCTCCCTTAGTTTAACAACAAACCAGAATAAAAGCCTCAGTTCAAAGGCAGACAAGAACACTGAAGCCAGAGGGCAATTCTGAAATGTTGGTTTCGTTTTTAGACTGTTTTGGCAAATGTATGAGAAAAACTGGATTATCTCTGCACAGTCAGAACACGAGATCTGAGAGGACTTGAGCCTGGTTTAATGGAACATAATTTGGTACTGAAATTATATTCCAAAAGTAAGACAGCAAAAGGAACTGCTAAACATCTCAGATGGCAGCCTGGGACTTAAGAGACCTCGTTTAAATTTACACGGACTTTGTGTGTATTTGAATCCTTCAGGTATAAATGGAATAATAATGCCTCAAGGACAAGCACCCGAGACTGTCCCAGAGAGTCCTTAAAGAGGTTTTGTTGTGCTTCATCAGTGATTTTCTTTTAAAACATGACCTGGTAGTCACAGATGTTATCACCTCTCACTGTTTTACCTCCTTTCCAATCATTATTCTCTTTCCTTTCTAGTTTCTAGAAAAAACTGAACAGACCAATATTTCCCAGCAAAATATTGATTTTTTTTTTTCCTTTGGGTTATAGAAAACAGCGACAGAAGTGTTTCCTTAGCTGTCTGAACAAGAAAACACAACAAACCTGAACGAGGTAGCTTGACTTATCACACTGACTAGATGTGATCCAGAGCCCCTTCCAAGGACAAACAGCTGGAGTGCACAGCTTTAAATCCAGCCCTGGGGATTCACATCCAAAGGCAGTCCAGTTACCACAGAACATTTCACACCTCAACGAGTTCTGCAGTATTTTCAGCTGACCATTACTCACCTTCAGCTCACGTCCTCAGTTGTCCCACCCCAATCAAGATCCACCTTCAGCAGGTCCTTCCTTCCTTCCAAAGGCAGCTGTGTGTCTGTGACAGGGCACTGGATTGTTTGGGAAGCAGCAGCAGATTCTGGCTCCATCTACAAATGAAGTAGAAGGCAGTCAGCTGTTGAATTAATGATCTGTATTGCTGATGAAATTCTGCTCAGAAGTGAATTTCCACTGGCTTCCACACTGGAACTCACTAATTATCACGCACCATCCAATCAGGAAAGCCTTTGTGCCTCAGTTTATAGGCCAGTAGCAGATCTTGGCTTGCCCTGACTAGGGCATACAGTGTTCAACGTAACAATACTCACACAGAATTTTGGCAATCACTAGGACACATGAGATTCTGTTCTGTTTGATTTTGTTTCAAAAAATTTTAAAAATCAAAGCTCATTCCATAAAGAAATAACTGAACTAACCATAAAGTTCACTTTTTATCAAGTTATTATTAAATATTTTATTATAAGTAGGAAAGGTTACCTGTATGAAAAACAAGCAAAACAAGCTCTGTTGTCTCAGTCTGTCATTACTTTTCACAGTGGTCCTCACGCCACTGATTTTCCCTAGGATTCTGTGACTAAATACACAAAGGACCACATTCAGTCTGGTAGCAACTGAAAACAATTTTCCTCTGCTCCTCTGCAGGTGAAAATCTGGTTCCAGAACCGCAGAGCCAAAGAGAGAAAATTAATGAAGAAGAAAATGACTCACTTCGACGGCAGCAGTCTCGGCTCTCTGCAGAGTGACTCTGGCTCCGTGAGCCCGATGCCGGTTCCTGAGGCACAGACTCATTCGGAAATGCCCGGTTCTCTATTCCCAGCGCCGCCTGCCCCGGCCGCTCTCCCCATGGGCGGTTTGCAGCACGGGGGGAGCCTGCAGCAGGTGGTGGCCTCGCAGTGAGGCTGGGGGCCGACACCGAGCCCACGCAGCGCTACCGGAGCACTACAGCACCCGGGGGAGCCTCCAGCGGGACACAGCCTGGGGCACGCAAGCTTCAAGGACACTAAACCAAGAGCCAGCTGCCGGGTGTGCGGCACGGCACGGCACAGCACGGCTGCCAAGGGCCGTGGAACTGCAGGAGTCCCTCGGCAGGAGGATGCTGTGCCGCAGGGAAAGGAGCCCTCCGGCCTGGGAGCGGCTGGGGAGGGAGAGCCCAGGAGCAGCCACTGCCACTTGTTCCACTGCAGACACACACACACACACACAAAAAAAAAAAAAAAAGCACAAAAACTTGCCCCAGGCAATGAATCCCACAGTGCTGAGGCAGCTGTGCCCGAGTGTCTGTCCCTTGCCCCCAGGGAAAAAGAATATCCCTGCTCCTTTGATCTCCACACCGGTTCCATGTCCTGATGCCACTTGTGGGCTGTACACACGCGTCTCGAGAAATGCAAACCTGGCTGATGTGTTTTGACCCACTTGATGGAAAGCCTGGAGCCGGGTGGTTGCACTCACTACATGTTAAGGGCAAAGGTCAGGGATGAGCTTTTAGGAATTTTGGGGGGTTTGACAGGTATGATTTCCAATGCTCCATACACTGGTATAAAACAGGCACTCTTCAACCTTACTTTAAATATTTCCAACACATTCTGGAATTGTGAATCTTGGCCCAAGTTAATTTTTAGACAAAGAAAATTCATGTCAGATTCATTTTGGATCCTAAAACAAAGCAAAGTGGGGCAGAAATCCTTTTTAAAAACATAAGAGTTTTGAAAAGTGACTGCATTTCATGAAACAACAGAGCCCATGGATAAAGATGCAATAATTGCATTCAACCAATTTTAAATCTGGTCCAGTTTAAAGAAATATTGTGACACTAATAAAAATTGAGAGGCCAAATTAATAGAAGAAAAAGCAAACAAAATACTTCCCTTAAAATAAAGCTCTCAGCATTTTTCATGTGGGTCTCAATTCCTGAAGGGCTGATCCCTTCCATACGAAGCAGAATTTGGTAGGTTATGAGTACTTAAGAATAATCTGGATACTTATTTTCCCAATATGATTCCCAATTGCATGTGCAAAACTTTTGTCTGCAAAGGGAAAATTTTCAGAGCACCTGTGTGATTTGGGAATTGATACCCTCATTGTCCAAAACAATTTAGAAATTTAGGATGTCTATCCTCAGTAATTTCCTTTAAGGTATCCCCTGAAATCTCTCTTCGCTTGCAAAAAAAGACTTAGGAGCATTAAGTCATTTAGGCACTACATTCTTGGGTTTGTTCTTTAATTATAATAAATAGTACTATTAGAGTATCAAAATGTTGGTGATGTGAAATTACTTTGTATATAAAGAACATTAAAATAAATGCCTTTTTTCATAACCATTTTGCAATGTGTATGCAGCAAGCAAACCTGTAGTTTTTCATGATTAGTCTTTTCTTGAATTGCAATATCAAATTTAAAAGACTGATGGTAAAAGAGTTAAGAGAAATTAGAGAGCATGGGAAGAGCAGGATGGCTCAGGGAGCTGTCATCTCTCACTCTTAGTAACTTGATTTATCACTTTGTTTGCAAGAAGGACAGTGCTAAACAAAGGTAGAGTTCAACAAAATGGAGAAGATGCATTGCAAAATTCCCACTCATTCCTGCCACAGTGGTGCTCCATTTGCTGCCAACAGCACAGGTAACAGAGGGGAGAGGAAGAAGCTGCAACTCAAAGTTCAGCAACAGAAAGTCTCCAACTGATTTCCACATGGTAGGAAAAGAGGAACATGACAAAGAGCACATGGCAAAAAGAAAGGGATTTCCCATCCTCATCAATGAGCACTGCAACCAAACTGCTCTCCCAAAAAAGAGCCATTGGATATATCCAAAAGAGGAAGCCACTGGAAATACACAGCACAGCCATTGTGCTGGCAGAGGGAAATGTTAGAGATTTTATTCACATATAAACAGATATTTAACTTAACAGAGACTGGAAAAGCTTCAGCACGAAAAGCATCCTCACATTGGTCAATTAAATGGAATTGTGCTTGCAGAGTAGAGCAAAACCAATAAAAAATATCCTGATTTAGACTTTCAAAAGGTAAGAATACAGAGGGAAAGTTTGGCTTTTGCACTGATATACAATAAATTAAGACCTAGTGATCAGAAGCCTAACCCCACGGCTCTGCAGAATCAAGTACACAGCTCCCTATTTTAATCACATTTTCATGATACAGCTTAATTTCGCATTACCATTTCTAAAAGGAAAAAAAAAAAGTACTTCAAGGAAGAACTTTAAGAAATGCGCCTGAACACCACTTCTTTCTCTTTAAAATTATTTAAACATCATTCAAAGAGAGTGGGATCTGGCAGAACAACCTGGTTTATCTTGTTTACATGTAGAAGAGTTATTGAGGAAGATAAGTGACCACTTTGAAGATCTGCTCCATTTCTGCTCCAGTTTGCTGAAAGCATGCTTGCTATAGGTTGCTATGTGTTTCCAATCAGAAGTTGTTAAGTACACAAAATAAGGCTGGATTTTATTTGCAGAAGCACATGTTCAAAGGTTAAAATTTATTGCTCTAAATGCAGTATCTATAAACCAGGGCAATACCTTAGAGATTATTAACCTTCTAGTTATGCCAGTGGCTGTTTTAAGTAGTTCGATTTTTTTTTTTGTAAGAATTCCCAGCAATCTCTCCAGTTAAGTATTTCCAATGGGCTCTAATCCTTTAAACAGTTGCCCACCAAACCCCAAAGGAAGTGATTTTTCTCTAAGAAGCTTGTGTAGTGCTGTTAACTTGCTGTACTCTGTCTAAATAAAAATAAGAGAGACAGAAAATTGCAGACAAAGCAGCTGAAATTATTTGGGTGCAGCACTGTCAGTTATGAAATACTGGTGCCATCCTCAGGCTAATACTCACTTTCTTCCTGACTTTGGGCATATCAAATAACTCATCACTTTTATCACATCTGAAAACTCAGAACTCTAAAGCAGAGTACTGTGAAGATTGATTGGTTGTTAGGGAAATGCCTTGAAGAAGAAAAGCATACCTTAGGCTACATCACAGGAATATCTAAGCCCTTAATCCTAATTGTGATTAAAAGAACTATCAAGGAATATCCAATTTTCAGAGGAATTCACTAAACTTTAAACCTTGTTTCGCAGCTAGAATTGTGATCTAGATGGTACAAAAAAAAAAAAAATCAAGCAAACAACACCTTCTACGAAATCTTCTTGCAAGTTAAGCAAAATATACAATACAAAAATATATTTCTAAACCAAAATCTTTAATTCTTGCTCAGGGGTTATGCCATCATTAAGGGACATAGGAGAGAACATCAAGTATGTGTCACCTTCTACCCAAGGAGGAGATTCAAAAATATATTAATTGTGGATGTTTCCATAAAAATTAAAAAGCAGATTTCCGCTTTAGCTCCCTTGTTTGGTTTGCTGAGGCAGTCCAGGGGCACTAAACAACACATCCCTGAACACAACTCACAGTCACATTTCAGATGGCACTGGATGTTGGACACAACATTGTGCAAAACTCACCAGGTAAAGAAATAGGCACAGGTTTTATGATGAAAATGTTTACCAGCTGTTCTCATACCCAAAGAGCACAAATTCTTTCAATTCTCTAAAAAAACCCAAAAAATACCCCCCCAAAAAACCTGTTCATAAATGTCTCCTTGGGGTTCACACACAGGCTCTGTAACTCCTGATGAATTCAAGCTGCTTGTGGAGCAGTAAGGAATGTTCTTATTTCTGTCACTATTTATTTTGAAGCAGAAGTTAAATCATTTTGATTTCAGAATAGTAAGACCCTCCTTTAGCCTTCAGATCATTCCTTCCTGGCAAAACTGATGCAGTTTATCAATGAAATATATTAATAAAATACATTTTAACATTTAGAAATTAAAGATAAGTCATTAGCAGCAGTTAGAAAAACAGAAGTGGTGTAGACAGAAGGCTAAGTACAACCAGCTCTCTACCAGGCACTTTTTATCATTTTTCAAAAGGATTTGTTAACAACCAAAACTTCAGAGCATGAAATTAAACCCAATACCACTGAGGAAGGCTTCACAGACAGCTGGCATCTTTGTTTCTTCTGTTGCTCTCCTATGAAAAACAAATCCCCAGTAGGGATCAGAGACACAGGGCAGAACTGAAATGGTGAAATATCCCTTCTTCCTTTTCCCCAGAAGATTCAGTTCAGCAAGTGAGAACAGCTCAGTCAGCACTGCTCATTCAGCTCTCTGGGCTGTGCCACATCTGCCATGTTTGCATTTCAAGCCCTGGAAAATGAGACCTAAGTATGGTTCTGTATATTAAAAAAGCCCAATTAAAAAGAGCAAATAAAATTTTCAGAAGCTTTGTGTTTGTTGAAGCTTCAATAAAAGCAAAAGCCACCTCTTCAGCTGTGTTTTAAGATTTTAAACCCATCTGCCTTTCTTCATCACTCATTGGATTTTTTCCCAACAGAAATACCCTCAGCTGACAGCAAACCGTGTCCTGACTGGCCTTTCCTCAAGATTCCTACAGCTGCCTGAGAATTTTAGGAGGAATGAATGTGCATGCACACCCAGCTTGAATATAGGGTCAGTAACACCTCCAAAAAACTGCATTAGAACAATCAGCAATACAGAGTTCCCTAACAAAGTCCTGAGCATGAAATTCCAGGCACGCAGCTCTAAAAGTATGGGCAAGGGGCATTCCTCAGCCTGCAGTGGTCATCTGGAGGCAAGAAAACAAATGTCTGTTCCTATCACCTGAGCCACAAAGGGGACCTTCAGCTCACCTGCTTTTTGATTCTCCAAAACAAGCGAGATTTCACATCATTTTCAAGCTTCAAAGACAGATTATTGTCTTCTTATCTCCATATAAAAGGAAGAGTAATTTTATGAGTAAGGGTTCCTAATAAAAACTATCAGAGTTGTAAACACCTTTAATGTAAGTTATCGTTCTACAGGCAAGTTTTAAAGTACCAGTAGCCCTGAAATTGCAGTTTTAATAGCTGTCATTAAAACACTTAATTGCACGTTTGTGATTATATTATTATTACTGGATTGGAATTGCTCTCTAGAACAGCTCATATACAATAGTGCACCATCTCCAGTGCCTGTACAAACAAACCCTTTAGAGTTCCAATGGTGAGCACCACACTTGTTATTATTGATAGGTTTTCATCAACCACTTGTTAGAAAACTAGAAAATTTTCTTCCTCAAAGATCTCAAAGTACATTTGATTTAACACACATAAAACTTCACTTTAACAACCACTGAGACAATTCCCATGGCCACTGGTAGATAAATTACACCTGGCATTTGAACAAGTGAAGAAAAAACCACAATCTTGGAGTTGAGTTTTCCTGGCAATCCATGTCTCTGAATTCTGCCAAGGAGCACAGCATTGCTGCTGCTGGTGCCACACAGATGTGTCTGGTTCTGCCTCTAGCACCCACTGCAGAAAATGGTGCAAATACAAGACTACACATGGCTGAGGTTTCTGAAGTCCAGCCCACTGCCTGAGAGCTGTTTTCACTTCCCACCACCTCAGAGAGTCCGGAGAGGGCCTACGTTCCACCAGCACTTTACACAGGCAGCATACCAAACCCTTCCTCCAGCCACTGCCATTCCCTACACAGTCCAAAGCAATGGCAGTTCACTTTTCCCCTTCTTTTTTGGATTCCCTGAAAGCCATGCCCACCAGAAATGTCCCTGGAACTGCAGCCTAAGTTACTGCACTGAAGCTTCAGTGGTTCTCTGGCTCTGAAGCTGCTGATGTGCTGGGCCTGAGCAGGAAGGAGCTGAGCATGGCCAAGAAATGATCCTTGTTGATTAACAGTTAATTAGCTCTCAGAAAACAGAGAGCTACCCCAAAATTTTGATAGCCTCAAACTACAAGATGACATGCAAAGGTACAGCTCCTTTTTAATATCTCCACCCTGTTCTGTTACACAAAATAGGAGATATCAGACCCAGGGTGCAGATGATTTCAACATTGCCATTTTAGTTATCTTATTCTCACTTTGGTGTTAAAAATCTGCAGTCCTTCCCAGCAATCTTATCCTGCTATGTAAATCTTTTTAAACAAAATGCCTTATTCAAAGCTTACTATTGTTAGCTGATATCAAATCAGTGTAGCAAATTGCCATTGGAGTATCTTGATCTAATTATGTTCTGGAAAGAATCGAAATAGATCTGAAGAAAATTCAGATAATGGAACAGGCAAAACAAGAAAGGGAAAGGAGGAGCATAAACAAAAGATAAAAGAAGAACAGAGAATAAAGGATAACGCTCTAAGATACAAAAAAATAGGATTAAGTGATACTGGAATTGTGGGGGGTATGTGCAGAGACATCACATAAAGCAAGAGGAACCCCAGGGATTAAAGATGTTCCCATCATCTACTGCAGAATATGAAATTACATCATTCCCAGGGATGGGAAAATGGTGTGTTTGTGGGAATTCAAACAACAGGGCTGAGCTGAAATCTCTGAGCAGCCAATATTCATGGACACCCCCTCAGTGGAGCCAAAACCTTCCCCTCACAGTCTGCCTGTGACTGACAGCCCCACACAACACTCAGCAATGCAGGGGAATTTAACTGGGCATAATGCTCACAAACAAGATAAATATTCCAAGGATACAGGAAACACATCTTCTTTAATTTGGATGACATTCAGTACTAAAAAGTCTGTGAGCTCTCAAAATTTGTGTTACAATTCCGTGTCTTTCGATATAAAGGGAATAAGAGTCTCTTTCCACTTATTTTTAATGTCTATTTTTATAAGGGTATACCAATTACAGAAAATCTTATTTTTCCATGCCCTATCCCATACAATTTGCCTCAACATTCTGAGAATCCCAATGCTTAATATAGAATTCTGTAAATATACCAAAATTAATTACAAATATTTTGCTACACTTCTCTTTACCCCAAAAAGTCCAGTTCTAAAGAGAAGAGGAATATCTTTCCTGTCTGTAAGTACACACTTAGAATCCTTCGGTGCTGGAATTAGAAGGGATGTGTGAATACGAGCAGTGTCAAAATACAAAGGATACTGAATGAAAACCCACACCTCTGTAAAGGGAAACAACTCATTGTAATTTGCACCTCTTTTGCAAGCATAGCCCTTACAAATAGCTCATTGCAAAGAAACCCATCCAAAATAAAAATACAGCGAATTCACTCCACAAATTGCAGATATAAAAGCCAAAGAAGCAATTCTAAAGTCCTAGGGTGTGGTTTAGCTCTCCTGTTAATAACAAGCTGTTAGTAACAGGATATAAAGCCACTTTCAGAATCATTTTTCTCAGAGGGACACGAACATTGACCCAGGAAGCACCCGTGTGTCTCAGAGCAGCATCAGGGCGCTTCTGATCCACAGACTTAACAACCCAGATGTCTCTCCCTGCTGATTTCCCCGGCCCAGGCTGCCAAGAAAAGCAGACTATAGCCAGCAGCCTCAGAGGAAGGAACAGCCTCCTTTCAGGCAGATAAAGGTTGGCTTGAAACAGAAGCCAACAATATTCCTGGGCCTAATCAAAGACTTTTTTCACTACTTGTTACAGTCATTTTCTTTGTACTTCTGGCACCATCTTTGTTAGGAAGATTTATTGTCTGCTTTTTTAAATTTATCAGTTTGCAACAGCCACCATCAGATGAAGGGATGTCTTAAATCACTTTGTATGGGGAGAGTGTGACCATGTGTCTTAGAGTCAGACCTTTAAACTCTGCCATTCTGGAAACCCTCTTACAAACATCAGCAATGTGAGGAACATTTTTGAGACAGTTATACTCAAGACATGCTGTTTACAAGGTGCTTTATATTTTGAAGTTATTGAATTACAATTATTCAAATTGACAGCATCCATTAAAGACTAAAAAGGAGATTTTTAACTTTGTATGAGAAATTGAGAGAGTAACAGATTTATCTGTTGATTGATAATACCTGACAAAGTAAAGGTTTCAGATAAGAAGAATGTTAAACATTGTTATTATAGTTACCACTCTAATTTTTTTTTTAAAAAAGCTCTATTTACTTAACTATTTAAGTTACAAATCCAAGCAACTGTTGCATCATCTTACAGAACTGGGATCACTGTTGAATATCAGGGCACGATAATAGGATAGATAAAAGTTCTCTGAAAGAGAAAGCACCAGAACCAGCAGCAAGGTGGGGTTGGTCAGCCCTTCATTTGAATGTAAATGTAATTATGAGGCAGGCAGTTGGGCTGACGTCAGACAAGATCTTGGTAAACCATTACCACCAGCACCTGGTAACACAGTTGATAATAAAAGAGGATGAAGTAGAAGATTCCAAGCAGAGTGGCATTATTAGAGGAAACACAAATATTTTTGGGCAGTAAAAGAAGACACTGAGCAACAAGATGTTGTGACGCCGTGTTTACAGTTTACAGCCATGTACGTCAGCTCGCTCTTGGAGAAGGAGCCCAGCATGTACCCAGGATCTGCCAGGGCCAACAACAACCTGCCCGTGCAAAACTTCGTGTCTGCTCCAGCCTACTCCG
>JAIXNV010000581.1:0-21831 GCA_020917445.1 Riparia riparia
AAAGGGAGAAAAGCTGAAGAATTTTTTTTGTTTGCTTAGAAACAAACCTGTATCACCCATCAGTAGAGGGCACCTTTGATTTTTTTTTTTTTTTTTTTTCAGTTTAAAGAAAATGGGACAATGTACTAGTAAGAAGAAGAAATCCCAAAAGGAAAATAACAAAGTAAAGAGTATTCCACCCGGTAGTCCCTTAGAACAACTTTTAGCTAAATGGGATTCTTTAGAAGCCATGAAAGGATTAGATCAGATTAAAATGGTGTTTTATTGCACAGAAGTCTGGCCAAAATTAAAATTACCAGGAGAGTGGTTTGGAACACATGATGAGTGGATGTGCTAACAGTTAAATCAGTACCTAAGAACTCAGGAAGATCCAGACGTAAACCAGTTAGCCTATGCTGCTTCTTGGCAAAAGAGAGCCACGAGTAAAGAGAATATAAAAGTCTGCAAATTAAAAGAAAAACAAAAGTGTGAAAGAAAAGAAACTAATCAAAGACGGGACCCTCTAGACCATTTACCTCTTCTAATTTATCCAGAAGTGCCTCAAGTCCCTCAAAATCCTGTCCCACTTCCCCAACTAACTTCCCTGAGTCAAACTCAAACTCCTTTAGAACCCTCTCTTTCCCTTCCCCCAGTGGTTCTATCATCACCCCTCCTTAACACCTCTCCTCCCCAGTCCTTAGTACCTTCTCCCCCTTCTCTCCCAACAGCCCCTTTGCCACCTCCTTCCAATAATCAAAGTTCTTTAGCCCCAGTTATAACCCCTTCAGTTTCCCAAAACACAACCTCTTCCCTAGTCCCCCTTCCTCCCACAGTACCATCCTCTGTTTCTCCCCCTACAGATTTTACTACCTCCCCCTCACCTACAGTAATTCCCCCGCCACCCCCTAATTGGGAGTTAACCAAAACCCCTACAGACTCCTGTGAGTCATCCCGTTCTCCTGGAAATCCCCAGGAATTCCTAACCCAGACAGTGTTATCAGTTAACAATGTAAGTGAAGGACCCTATTGTAACACCAGGTCAAAAGCCTTAAAGCCAGAAAGACTTTTTCCCCTCAGGGAAGTGCCTATGGGAGGAGTGATTGGAGGAGTGGGATTTGTAAATGCCCCATTAACAGCCTCTGAGGTAAGAGGATTTAAGAAAGAGTTAGGAAATTTAGTTGAAGATCCCATAGGTATTGCCACACAAGTAGACCAATTCCTTGGACCCAATGTTTATGCATGGGGAGAGTTAAATTCTATATTAAACATCTTGTTCTCCCCTGAGGAAATACAAATGATTAGATCAGCAAGTATCAGAATCTGGGAAAGGGAAAATAGGTTGGGGCCACCTGGAGATCATAAATTACTGATAGCTGACCCAGGGTGGGACCCAAATCGAGAAGAAGAAAGACAAAATATGAGAGACTATAGGTCCTTAATAGTAAGAGGTATAAGAGAATCTGTCCCCAGAGGGAATAATACTAAATTGGCTTTTGATGGGTCGCAAGAAAAAGATGAGACTCCTGCCACTTGGCTAAATCGATTAAAAAGAAATTTTCACTTATATTCAAGCATAGACCCTGATAGTCCTGAGGGACAAGTAATTCTAAAAGTGCAGTTTGTAACAAAGTCATGGCCAGATATACGGAGAAAATTAGAAAAAATTGAAGATTGGCAGGAGAAAAGTATTAATGAATTATTGAAAGAAGCCTTAAGAGTTTACCTGAGGAGAGAAGAAGAAAAAGCGAAAGCCAAGGCTCGCATTATGGTAGCTGTAGCAAGAGAAAGTACTGGAGTAGCAGAAAACCAGAGAAACTCCTCCTTGAAATCTAGTGAGGGAGGACCAAAACCCTCATTTAAAGAACCAAAGTCACCCATAGTACCACTGTGGGTAAATTTAAAAAGAAGTAACCCAGGAGAGACTAGAACTTGTTATTACTGTCGTGAAATAGGGCAATTAAAAGGGGACTGTAAGAAATTATCCTTTGATGAAGCTATTGCAAAGGAGCAAGATGCCCTGGAGAGGGTGCTGAAAGGGGAGGATTAGGGGTGTCAGAGGCTCTATAAAATAGGGGACCCAATAGAACAACAAGATGAGCCTCTAGTAAACTTTGATGTGGGGCCCCAAAGTGAAGAATATGAATTTTTAGTAGACACAGGAGCTGCCAGGTCAAGTTTAAGAAAATTACCAACAGGGGTAACCATCGGGACAAAAACTTGTGAAGTGTTAGGGGCTGAAGGGAGGCCCTTTTGAGCATTAATAATTGAAGGAGTAGAGATAAAAGGGAAGTCAAAGTATTGTGTAGCTGATTTTCTTTATTTACCACATACAGAAACCAATTTACTAGGCAGAGATTTACAAGTGCAGCTCGGGGTAGGAGTTATCCCAAAAGATGGAAAAATGGTTGTGCATATCATGAAACTGACCCAAGGGGATATACAAGAGATAAATCCAGAAGCTTGGGCTACAGAGAGAAAAGATGGGTGTTTAGATATCCCTCCCATTAAGATTGAAATGCAAAAAGATACCCCTGCCATCAGAGTTAAGCAATACCCAATGTCACCAGAAGGAAAGAAAGGGCTAGCTTCAGTAATTGAGCATCTTTTAAAAGAAAATATTCTAGAACCCTGTATGTCCCCTCATAACACCCCTATATTGGCCATAAAGAAAGATGAGGGTAAGTTTAGATTAGTCCAGGATTTGAGAGAAATAAATAAAAGAACGATTGCTCGACACCCCGTAGTACCTAACCCCTATACCTTGCTGAGTAAAATTCCAAGAGAGCATACCTGGTTCACAGTGATAGACTTAAAGGATGCTTTCTGGGCATGCCCCCTAGCAGAAGAGTGTAGGGATTGGTTCGCCTTTGAATGGGAACATCCAAACAGGGGAAGAAAACAACAGCTAAGGTGGACCCGGTTACCGCAGGGATATACGGAATCACCAATAATCCTCGGACAGGCCCTAGAGAGATTATTAGAACAGTTTAGTCCCAAAGAAGGAGTTCAAATTTTGCAATACGTGGATGATTTATTAATATCAGGGGAGACAGAGAAAGAAGTTAGAGATGTAAGTATACAACTTCTAAACTTTCTTGGAGAAAAGGGGTTAAAAGTATCTCAAAGTAGACTACAGTTTGTAGAAACTGAAGTCAGTTATTTAGGACACATAATCGGGAAAGGGAGTAAAAGGTTAAGCCCTGCAAGAATTTCAGGAATAGTGTCTATATCACCTCCAAAAACTAAGAGAGACATAAGGAAACTTCTAAGCCTGTTCAGATACTGCAAGCACTGGATAGATAAGTACACTCAAGGGGTCAAATTTCTTTATGATAAATTAATAGACCAGGAACCAATGAATTGGACAGAAATTGACGAGAGGCAGCTACAGGATCTAAAAGAGCAATTATCCTCAGCACCAGTTTTAAGCTTACCAGATCTTAAAAAGGAGTTTGATTTGTTTGTAAACACTGAGGAAGGGATAGCATACGGAGTTTTAACCCAAGAATGGGGAGGATACCGAAAACCTGTAGCATTTTTATCAAAACTACTAGATCCAGTCCCCAGGGGATGGCCAGCCTGTCTCCAAGCAGTTGCAGCTGCAGCTATTTTAATAGAAGAAGCTCAAAAGTTAACATTACAGGGAAAGATAAAGATACATACTCCACATGATTTGAAAACAATCTTAAGTCAAAGAGCTCAAAAGTGGCTCACAGATTCTAGAATCCTAAAATATGAAATTATACTGATAAATACAGATAACCTAGAACTAACAACATCAAAAAGCTTAAATCCAGCCCAATTTCTCTCTGGCGAACCCACTAAAGAGATAGAACACCATTGCCTAGAACTCATTGATATGCAGACAAAAGAGAGAAGATTTAGAGGATACACCCCTTCCATATGGGAGAGTATTGTTCACAGATGGGTCATCCCGAGTGGTGGAAGGGAAAAGAACATCCGGATACTCTGTGGTTGAGGAAGAGAAAATGGAAGTCTTAGAAAAGGGAAAGTTACCAAGTAACTGGTCAGCACAGTGCTGTGAAATATACGCACTAAAGAGAGGGCTAGACTTACTTAAAGATGACCGAGGGACCATTTACACAGACTCTAGATATGCCTTTGGTATCGTGCACACATTTGGGAAAATTTGGGAAGGATGGGGATATTTAAATTCAAAAGGGAAAAACTTAATCCACACAGAATTAATAAAGTCAGAGTTAATATCTTTACAAAAACCAGTAGAAATTTCAGTAGCTCACATAAAAGGGCATCAAAAGGGAGATATGCCCGAGATAAGGGGAAACCAGTTAGCTGATAAAACAGCCAGAGAAGCAGCTTTAGAACCAGGAGAACCAGTAAAAATCCTCAAATTGGAGAAAATACCAAGAAAAGAAGAAGAAGGGATAAAGCATGTGTTTAGTGAAAAAGAGCAGAAAGCAATAAAAGAATTAGGATTACACCAGGGAGAACACGGAGTGTGGTTAACAGCTGATGGATGGAAATTCTTAAATGAAGCCCTAGCCAGAAAAATACTTAGAGAAATACATAATTTAACCCACTGGGGGACCCAGGGGTTATGTGATCATTTCCTAAGGGAAAACCTATGTATTGGAGTACACGAATTAGCAAAAGCAGTTACTCAGGGATGTATAATATGTCAGAAAATAAATCAAAAAGTTATGAGAAAAACTGAGCCTGGAGGAAGGGAGTTAGCCTTAAGGCCCTTCCAGAACGTCCAAATTGATTTTACTGAGATGCCCCCTGTTCGAGGTTACAAACACTTGTTAAGTGGTCATAGATCACCTTACCCATTGGGTAGAAGCATTCCCTACAAAAAAGGAAACAGCAGAAGTAGTAACAAAAATATTATTAGAAGATATCCTCCCTCGGTATGGGCTGATAAATAATATTGATTCAGATAGAGGGCCACATTTCACAGCACAAATTCTACAACAGGTAACACAAGCCTTAGGGATAAAATGGAGGTTACACACTCCATGGCATCCCCAAAGCTCAGGCAGAGTAGAAATGATGAATAAAACCATTAAAAATGTACTGACTAAACTAATAGCAGAAACTCAACTAAATTGGCTTAAATGCTTACCCCTAGCATTATTACAAATCAGAACACAGCCATGAGCAGATCTAGGAGTGTCACCATATGAAATGTTCTTTGGGCTTCCCTTTTTGTCATCTCCTTATAGTTCTAAAGACTACCTGGAAGGAGAGGAAGTCACTAGAAAATATCTAAAAACCATTGGACAAACCCTAGAAAATCTCAGAAAGAAAGGCTATCTTCCTCAAACTTCCCCTCTGGATGCAAACGTGCATAATATCAATTTTGGAGATTGGGTATTGATCAAAATGTGGACTAATACCCCACTGACCCCGAGATTTGAAGGACCCTACCAAGTACTGTTAACAACTCACACAGCAGTGTGCACTAAGGAAAAAGGATGGACCCACATCACCAGAGTTAAAGGGCCAGTACCCCCTCCTGGAGAGAACCCGAGTTCAGCACCCTCACCGGATGAAACCGAGTGGACAGTAACACCACACCCGAAAGACTTGAAATTAACCTTTCAAAAGAAATAAGAGGTAATAGAGACTGTGAAAACCTTTTGTTTCAGTTGCCTCTCCCATAACCAACGAACTCAAAAAAGGGGGGGTGGCCGGGCACAATAAGGGTTAATTTCTGAAAACTTAAGTCAGGTTTTTTTGTAATTAGCAATTTTAGATATGTTTAAGTAATAGATATATTAAAAAGGGTATAAGGGTGGTTCTTTTTTTGTATTAATTTTACATATAATTTAAGTTTTATAAATAAGAATTGAAGTAAGTTTAAAGTTTTTTTATATGGTAATTTTTAAATTGAAAGTTTAATAAATAGCAATTTAAATAAGTTTAAGTAATAGAGAAAAAAGTATAAGGGTTTTTTTAATTAAGTTTAAATATTGTTTAAGTTTTATAAATAGTGACTTTAATAAGTTTAAGATTTTTATATGTTAATTTTAAAAGTTGTTAAGTTCTATAAGTAGCAGTTTGAACAAATTTAAGTAATAGAAAAATTAAAAGAGTATAAAGTTTTTTTTTGTTTTTTAGGAAAAAAAAATAAAATGGTAAATCTCCTACAGAACATTCTCTAAAAGCAACTAAATTAATAGGGAAGGGAAGTGGGAGCATGTAAGTGGGTTCTTTAGGAGACCTCTCCACTCCAAGAGGCAAGGCCGGGTGGAGCAAGAGATCCAGGAAGGATGGCCCATACCAGACTCTTGGGAGGGATCGTACTGGTGATGTTCATAAAGCACACCTATGAAACACAAGCCTGTACTAACTGCTACCATCCAGTGTACGATGGAGAGGATCTCAGATCCTTATTCAGGGTCCATACTAACGTGAACCCAAACTGCTTTGACCACTCCCAGTTGAATACTTGCCAAGAAGATGGAAAAGTTTATTGGACCACAAAAACACAGCTAGTTATGCACAGCGCCTGTTTGGGGAATGTCCTATAGGAGATACTTGGTTATGCTTTGAAGCAGATCACAAAGGATTGAGAGATACAATAAAAGAAAAAGTGTTGACAACAAAAATTGAAAAAAGCCTAGACATCTCATCAGGAAAAAAAACCTGATCATTGACTTAGTAGAAAGAATCAGTCGAGAATTAAATTTAACCGAGTGCTGGATATGTGGAGGTACACAAATGTCTGAAATATGGCCCTGGGAGGGAATTAGTGTAAGCCCTCTAGAAATTCTAAAATGGAAACAGACTGAACAGAATACACAAAGCCTGAGAACAAGGGGAAGAGAGAAGTGGGATCTCAAATCTAAAATCATTGGGGAAGAATGTATCATGAGGACAGGAACCAGGTATCAAACCCGTGTAGGAAAATTAATGTGTAAAAGGTATATAATAGTGATGAACTTAAGTGCTAAATGGGTTCCCAAAGGGCCTAACAAGTATTGGTCAACTGAGAACACGGAAAAATGTATCTATAATGAGAGGTATGAATTATATGAATGTATTGACAAAGCTATAAATCCTTTTTGGGGGATAAAAGAACTGTCTCAGTTTTGGCAACAGCCTTTTGAAACTAGGGAAGATTACTGGGAAGCTCCAAATCACCTGTTCTGGATCTGTGGGGATACTGCTTATACAAAATTGCCTGGGGATTGGTCGGGAAGCTGTACAATAGGGATCATCAAGCCAGCTTTCTTCCTATTACCCAAGAGATTAGGAGCACACCTGGGAGTCCCAGTATATGATAATCTGGGAAAAGTCGAAAGAAAGAAAAGAGATACTCTAACAATTGATGGAGACCAAAAATGGAAAGGAAAAATATGGACCCCAAAAGAAATCATTAAAACCTATGGACCAGCTACATGGGCACAGGATGGGTCCTGGGGTATCGCACTCCAATCTACATGTTAAATAGAATCATCAGGCTCCAGGCTGTCCTAGAGATGGTAACTGACCGAACAGCTCTTGCATTAGACCACATCAGTGACCAACTAACACAAACAAGAGCTGTAATATACCAAATACGTCTTGCTGTAGACTACCTTTTAGCAGATGAAGGAGGAATCTGTGGTAAATTTAATTCATCCGAATGTTGTTTAGAAATTGATGATAAAAGTGCAGTAATTAAAAACATCTCAAAAGAAATCAGAAATCTTGCCTATGTGGGAAATCAAGAGTGGACTCCTTTAATGAACACCAACTGGTGGAATAGTTTTTGGTCATTCAAGGGGGATTGGTGGAAGAAAGCTGGGTTTATGATAATTTGCTCAATCACCGGGTCAATGTTTTTACCTTGTCTAATCCCATATCTAATTCGAACGATTACCTCCACAGTCCAAGCCAGTATCCAGATCCCTAAAGCAACCAGTCAAAACCAGACCAAAATGATGGTAATAGAGAGTCAAGAACCTGAACATGAGAATGCCAAAGAAATATATGAGAAGTTCCAGAAATGTAGAAAAATTTATTTTCAAGAAGAAGGGGTAACAAATTGATGCGAGCTAAAGCTCGATCAAAGAAATAGAGGGGGGGAGTTGTAATAAATAAGTTCTATTCAATTAATCTATGTTTTAGCTACTTAATTGTTAAGTAATTCCATTAAGATTGTTAATGCCATTTCTGTATGAAGAATTTGCCTTATTCCTGTTTTAATACTGATTTATCACCTTATTTACTTGTTTGTTAATTAAGAATTCACCTTATTACCTGTATCTCTGCTCCCATTCGCCAGATAGTGTGTGAATATGGAAATAAAAAGAGCACTGGAATTCTGGGAACAACTCAAGAACAAGAGACTCTGAAAAGCAGGGAATCAAAGTAAAATCCAGGACTTTATTCGCATTTTAGACTAGTGCAAGAAGTACGGGGGTCCGCCGAAGCAGCTTTATTTACTCGCCGTGACCTGAGAAGGCGTCCCCCATCGCTGGATGACCCCTGATCAGCGAAGTGAAACGGACTCCCCGACAAGGGAAAAAGCCCGTGAAGGGGGGTGGGAGTCCCCAGCTTTGCTGTGAAGTGAAGCTGTGTGTACCTCCTCCTCCACGTTGCCAAGGGAGCAAGCAAGCTCTCCCCCAAGGCCAAGCTTGATAATAAAGAAACATACTAAACAGCAAGCAAGTCTCTGACTCTCCTTTTTTTTCCAGAACACACTGAGAAGCTCTGCTGATAGAACATCACAGTCTGCGAAAACTCTGGGCGATAGCAGATGTGTGACATTGGGAGCACTGGACTATTTTGCTTGTGGCAAACATCTTCATAAAAAATATCTCAGAGAGACTCTTCTCCAAAAAGTAATGAGTAATTATGTCTAAATAGTGAAACTGACTGAAAATCTCAAGTTGTGTCTTTCTATGTTGTTCAATAAGAAATTTGATAGTTTTTAAGGGAAGTGTGTTTTAAAGTGTCATTCTGTTTTAGATTAAGTTTTCTTTTTCTAAACTTTTTTGGTTTTTTTCATTCTTTTAGTGTGTGTTAATAAAACTTTTGTTGTTGTTGTTCATTTTTTTAAGCTTAAACCTGCTTTGGTTTTATTTTGCCTCCTAATCTCTCCACCCCATAAAAAGAGAATAAATACTAAAAGCCCTACATTAATTGGTGTTTCTGCCTGGTTTTATTAAATTAAGAACATTACACCTGTCATGGAAATTGCCATGGAAACCCAGCTGATTGGAAATGCAATGGCAGACAAAGGTTTTAGTGGGGCCTGTTACAATAGGACAAAGGGTGGTGGTTTTAAACTAAAGGAACAAAGGTTCAGATAAGGGGAGATAAGGAGGAAATTTTTGATGATGAGGTTGGTCATACAGCAGGACAGGTTCCCAGGGAGGTGATCAATGCCCCATCCCTGGAAACATTCAACTCCAGCTGGGACAGGACTCTGAACAGCGTGATCTGGTGAAAGATGTCCCTGCTCATTGCAGGGGTTGGGATGAGATGAGCACTGCAGAGCTCTTCCCATCCAAAGCATTCCAGGATTGCATGGGGAGAAGGGGCAGCTCACTGGACTCCATCCACTCCCCTGACTCCTCCTTGTCTCTGCTGGAGCCCACATGCAGCAGCCAAAGCCAGCCCCTTCTCTGGCCTTTCCCTGCCCTGCCCCAGGGGCTGACAGAGCCAGGCTGGCACAGGTGACCTTTAGGCTTGGCAGGGCTCAGGCACAGCGGCTGGGACAGAGTCAGGGCTGAGCTCACACTCTGTGGGCTGGGGCAGAGCCCAGGCAGAAATGAGCCCTGGAGCAGCAGCTCTGCAGTGGTGGCCACCAGGCCGCCTTGCCAAGGGAGGCTTCTGGCCATGGCCTGGAAGCAGCTGCTGCTGCCAAGGTGCCTTTGGTGCCTCGGGCTCTCCCTGGCACAGCTCCCAGCACGTTACTCTACACTTGTGCCCGAGGCCTTCACTGTGTTGGGGCTGGCCTGGGGCTTTTCCTGCAGCGGGATCTGCCCTGGTCCTGGCACAGGAAAGGCAGTTCCTGCTGGAGCAGGAGGGACTGCCTGGAATGGGATCAAACTGCTCCAGCAAGGCCCTGTTTACTTCAAAATTGCTTCCTAGAGCACTAAATTCTGATGATTGTTATAGATCCTATACTGTGGATCAAATAACTATTTCTTTAATTTACTCTATGGTGTGAATAAATCGGTCTAATCCTGATCTGAATCAACCATACCTGTACTTATATAAATATATCTGGTATATTGCATCATTAATCCTGTGGGACAAATTGAATACCGTTCAATTCTACATGTCCAATCTTTTAGACATAATCTTTTGACAAAGTCTGGGGCTAGGATTGGATCCAGCCACTCCCAGTCTTCCCTCTCAGATGGAATCTTAAAAGTCTAGGTGTCCTGGAGGAGTTTGAGGATCCATGGTGGCTGTTGGGTGTCATTTCTCCACCTCATGATTCAGCAGGTGTTTCTCCAAGGAAGAAATAAAGCTTTTGCCTGAAGCTCCCGTTCTGCCCATGACAGGAACCCCTGTGAGTGTCTGGGACATCCCGGCTCTTTGGCAGCCTGGGGACTCCTGGGATGTCACCGTGGAGCCCCCGTGAGTGCCTGTGACAGATCGGTGCCTTTGCAGCCCAAGGTGCCCTGGGATGTCACCATGGAATGGCTGTGACTGCCTCTGACCACAGGGCTCTTGACCATCCCCAGAAACCCCTGGGAGGTCTCCATGGAGCCCCTGTCTCTGCCTGTGACATTCCAGCTCTGGAATAGCCTGGAGGTTCTTGGAAAGTCCCCATGGAACCCCTCTGAGGGCCTGTGACAACTCGGTTCCTTAGCAGGCTACCATCACCAGCCCCTGTTGCTATGGTCAGTTTCCATGACAACCATCACCAGCCCCTGTTGCTATGGTCGGTCCCTTGGCAGCTCCATGCAGATCCCATGCCAGGGGTGGTTCCATGGACACCAGCTCAGGCCTGGAGCCAGAGCCCGTTGCCATGGCAACCATTTGCAGTCCCATTCCCAAGGCCATGGGATCCCAGAAGCACAGAATTGGCTGAGCTGGGAGGGAGCCATCAGGATCCTCGAGTCCAACTCCTGGCCCTGCACAGGACACCCCAACAATCCCAGCCTGGGCCTGGCAGCGGTGTCCAAACGCTGCTGCAGCTCCCAGAGCCCTGGAGCTGTGACCCTTCCCTGGGAGCCTGTTCAGTGCCCCAGCAGCCTCTGGGGGAAAACCTTTTCCTGACATCCAACCTAAACCTGCCCCGACTCAGCTCCAGCCCTTCCTCCAGTGCTGTCCCTGGGCACCAGAGTGAAGAGGTTCCCACAGCCCCCAGCCAGGGACCTGCTCCCAAGGCTGCTGCCAGGGCAACCAGGGCTGGGACCAGCTGGGATGCTCGGTTTGCATGGGCTGGGGTTTAGGAATGGGATTCCCAAATTTTGTGCACCCACTAAAACCGAGCTGCCTCTCACTGGCTTCCAGCCTCCCATGGAAAACACAAAAGGCAAAGATTCTGGGGTGGGATAAGGACAAATTACTCGTAATAACAACAAAATAAGGAAAAACTGGGAACAGAAGGGATAATAGAAATGATATACAGGGACAACTACAACAACACAGAATGGCTCTTCCCAGCCATGTATTTCCTCCTGCTGGGAAAGGACATCTTTGTCCATGGGGAAGAGAGAGAGTCCCTTTCCTGCCCCTGGCAATGACTTGAGATGGGATCAAATAAAATGATGGGTCCACAGTAGAGCCTGAACTGATCCTAACAACTCAATCTCTTGTGGCTCTAAGGGTGCTAAAGGTAGATAAGGCACCCACTGATCCCAAGCATCCACTGTTTTTCGGGAATTGTTCCTTTGACAAGTAGGGATCCATGAGGGGCAAGGCCAATCATCAACAGGCAATCCTACCAAACATGTGGAAAAAGGATTTCCGGGGGATGTAAGAGAAAGATATATTGCTTCTTGATTAGTTAAATTAGCCAAGGTAACCCATACATTTTTTTTTGGCTGTGGTGCAACCCACCAAGCACTTGCTATACAGGAACAAAAGAACAGTAGGTGCAAAACTCTCATGCTTTCATCTATACAACAAAAACAACAGGAAAACCTATTGATCCTTAATTAACAATTCGCTAAGCAAGCTATCAAAAATGCAAAATAGTCTATTGTATATATATAAAACAGAGGGTAGGTTCAATCACTGTCAACAGGAACTTCTGATGAAGGCGAACTAGGCCGTCTAGGTGTAACCGAGGATTCCTGATGCCCTCCACTTTGAGGTTTTGATGCTGGCTTCGTCCACCGAGCTGGAATCCACTCAGGTCCTGTAGGGGTAGAAACACAAAGATATCCTCTTCCCCAATATAAAACTTTCACTGGACCTTGCCATAAACCTGTCTTTAAACACTTGTATCTAACCCAGTTTTCTGTTGGTTCTGTCTTGTTCTCACTAGGGCTGTCAAAATGCGTGATAACTGCTGGTACTTTTGATGATCCAAATACACACAAATAGTTCAATACAAACAACGTTTTAGCTACACGTTCCTGAATATCTGTGATATGGCTAAACTTTTCAATATAAGTTTTTAAAGTACCATTTGCTCGCTCTACAATTGCCTGCCCCCTCGGATTATGCGGTATTCCTGTAACATGCTTCACACCCCATTGTGCGTCAAAAAGGCTTGAACCCTGCTGCTGACAGAAGCTGGATCATTGTCTGTCTTTAGCTGTCGATAAACTCCCATGACTGCAAAACAACAAGTTAAATGTCTAATTACATGGATAGCCCTTTCACCTGACTGAGGAGTAGCCCAAATATAATGACTGTATGTATCAATTGTCACATGAACATATTTCAGGCGACTAAAACTATTAACATGCATGACATCTGTTTGCCACAGTTCATTAGCCATTACTCCACGAGGGTTAACCCCTGTCCCTAGCCCTAAACCTCCATTATGGTGACAGCATATGGGACAGCTTATAACAACTGCAGTGGCTTCTGCATGTGAAATGTGGAATTCTTTCTGGAGTCCTTTTGCGTTCTGATGGAAAATGGAGTGAGCCTCTCGTGCTAACACATGTTGAGGCAATGGCACCGTTGTGGCTGTAGACACAAGTTCATCCGCTCGCTGATTTCCTTCTCCTAAACCAATGTTCCATTTATGGCTCCAAATATGAATTACTGCATAGGGTTGTTCTCACTGGTGCAAAGCTTTATTCAACTGCATCAAAAGCTGACAGAGTTTCTGACTTTGTACTTCCTTAATAAAGGCATCTTCTATTTGTGCAACAACACCTGCCACATATAGTGAATCAGTCACTACATTAATTGGTTCTTTGAAATGAGATATTGCCCAGACCACAGCAAAGAGCTCTAGTGTCTGCAAGGTGTTGGCTTCTTCCGCTGACAACATTTTCTTTTCCCAAAATCCTTCTTTCTGCCATATAATGGCAGCCTTACAGGATTTCTTTCCAGCGTTTGTATATACAGTAAGTGCTCCCGGTATGGGCCTGTCACTTCTTTTAGGGACTAACATCCATTTTTGCATCCCTACCCATCTCAGTGGAGGCTTGCTGTTATTAGGCGCAATAGTACTAGTGCTGCCTAATAGCGCTTCCTGTAATTCGGCAGAATTAACCAAATACCAATCTAGTGTATCTCGTTGTAGTGGCAGAAAAATTGTATCAGGCTCCAGACCCATAACTTGTACCACACGTTGACGTCCTTTCTTGATAAGTAGACTCAATAGCTCAATTTTTTGCCATATAGTCTTTTGCTGTTGTAATGGGGGCATGACCCATTCCAGCACCCATTGTTCCCCCGTTTTCTTTAGATGCTGGATCAATGTGCCCATAAAGTGAGTGGGACCCAGCCATATGGCTAAGTCAACAGGGAGATCTAAAGCTCTCCGGCGAACCTGGCCCTGCAGAATGCACTCAGCAATGAGTTGAATTACTTGCTGCTCTTGAGGGGAAACAGTCACTTGTTGTGTGGGATCAGTCCCTTTCAGCAAAGGGCGTAAATGATCAATTAGTTCATTAGGAATTCCAACTATAGGCCTGAGCCACTGTAAATCCCCTAACAGTTTTTGCGCATCATGTAACATAGTAATGTTGTGATGAAACTGCAGTTTTTGGGGAGTAACCATCTGTTCTGTTAAAATCCATCCTAAATAATTCCACGGAGAAGATTGCTGGATTTTTTCAGGGGCTACAGTCAGAGCATGTTTAGCAAGAGTCTGTTGAATGTGGTGAACTTGTGAGTCCGAAAAGGGCTGAGGTTGTGCAAACAGAAGGTCATCCATTTCATGATAAATGATAACCTGAGGCCACTGCTGCCTTAGAGGTTGTAGGGCAGCATTAACAAAAAGTTGACACAAGGTGAGGCTGTTGCCCTTACCTTGAGGTAACACAGTCCATTCCAACCTTTGATCGGGGTGCTGACGGTTCACAGCTGGTAACGTGAAAGCAAACCTAGGTGTATCTTGAGGATGCAATGCTATAGTGAAAAAACAGTCTTTTAAGCCCACTATCAACAAAGGCCAATGTTGAGGCAACATAGCTGGGTTAGGCAGACCTGGTTGAAGAGCTCCCTTTGGTTCCATTTGGGCGTTCACTGCACAAAGGTCATGAAGCAGTCGATATTTTCCAGATTTTTTCTTTATGACAAATATAGGGGTATTCCATGGGCTGGTAGACAGTTTCAGGTGGCCTTGTTGAAGTTGCTCTTGTACCACGGCATGTGCATGTTGTAAGCTTTCCCCTTTTAATGGCCACTGCTTAACCCACACCAGAGTTTTTGTATTCCAGGTGAGAGGAATGGGGAAAGTCCAAGCAGCAGCCATTACCCCAAAGGGTGGTCGTTGGTGAGAACAATACCAAGTTGTGCTAACACATCTCGTCCAATTAAACACTGTACTGTAGGTGGAAGTGGCGTAATTGAAAAGGATGCTTGTGCATATTTCCCATCGATGACTACAGTGAGCGTAGGTGTTCGACTAGCTAGAGTCATTCCTCCTACTCCAGTCACTGTTGTGGCAGCTGCCTGCAGAGGCCAATCATGAGGCCATTCGCTTGGACCAATAATGCTGGTATCCGCTCCAGTATCTAACAAACCCATAAGTTTTTTAATCTGTCCATTGAGACAGAGTTCAACTGCTCTCCGAGGTCGTGTAGAAAGATCTATGGTTAATAATGTTAGTCCTCCTGTAGAGCCAAACCCCCCTTGATTTCTTGCATCATGTCGCATAGGAAAAATGTCTTTCGCCAATTGAGGAAGGGGTATTAATTGTGCCAGTCTCTGTCCCTTTTTTATTTGCAGGGGGGGGTATTGAGTATAAGCCATAACTATGATTTCCCCACAATAATCCGCATCAATGACACCAGGTAAAACAAACAGTCCCGGCATAGTCGTGGAAGAGCGCCCCAACAAAAGTCCACCTACTGGTTGTCCATTGATTATAATAGGTCCTATAAGTCCCGTGGGGATCTTGAGAGGATTTGTAGTCATTATAGTGACATCTACTGCGGCTGCCACGTCCATGCCGAGGCTCTCTCTGGTGGCTGGTCGCAGCTGTTCGTTGGCATTGCAGCTGCTACTTGTGTCCCGGCGCGGCGGCTGTTCGCGCTGCTCCTCAAGTTTCCCGATCTCCGGCGACAGGGGCTGGTGCTATGTGTGTCAGCACGGCATTTTGCACACCAGACTCCTGCAGCATTACACTCTCTCCGGATATGTCCGCTATTGCCGCAACGAATACATTTCATGCGGGCACCAGAAGGTGAGGAGCGAGGACTAGTGCTAGCCGCTGCCACTTGAAGAGGAGCAAGAGCTGCCATTACCTGCCTCTGAGAAGCTTTTGCCTGCTCTTGTAATCCAAGCCCTAATTGTTTTATGGCATCAACTAAAAATGCTTGTGTTCCTGATGGCACAGTTGCTGCCTTTTCTAATAAATCAGCTATTGTCCAATCCCCTGCCATGGTATTTATCACTGACCTAGTGTGTGAATTGCTATTTTGAAGAACACACTGTTTTAACAGTGCTCCTTTCATGTAATCCTGAACACCCGCTCTATCTATGGCTTCTGCTACCTTGTCTACAAAGGACCCCAGGGTTTCCTCACGACCCTGCTTTATTCCCATATATATGGGTAATCCCCCCGGAGCTTTAACTTTATCGATGGCCCTTCTAGCTACTGCCATAGCTTCTCTACACTTGTCTGGTCCCATAAGGGCTTGAGCCTCCATTCTTTGATAGGGTCCTCGCCCTAACAATTCATCTATCATTATTCCTTGTATTGGATCACCTTGTCCCCTTTGCACAGCCACTGAGGCTTGTGCTTCTGCCTGCCAATGTGCATTAAATAACAGATGTTGATGCTGCGTAAAAATGAGTCGGGCTATCCCTCTTATATCTGCTGGCAACTAGACATGAGCATTAAAAAGGTACTCTAACATCTGTTTTGCGGGCTCACTAGTAGCCCCATATTGTCCAACTGTAGAGCGCAACTGCGCTAACATTTTCCAATCTAAAACCGTAACTGTTGCCTGCAAACCTCCTGCTGGGTTTGGCGTGAAAGTAACCGGAAAAGCCAAACAATCAGAGGCAGCCTCCAACATATCTTTATCACCCTGCTCAGCGCCTTGCCGCGCCAGGGCTGCCCATACCTCGCTGCATTCCCTTGCCATAGCCCCCGCAAGGTCAGATTCTGCCCCAGGGATAGGTTCCTGGCTATTCGGGAACATGGCCATCTGAGGCAATACGGGGGTAGCATTCCCGGGGCTGCGTGGAGGCTCCCTTATATTGTCGGCTCCCTGTCTTGATTCTACTTCCACTAGAGGGGGTGCTGAGGCTGGCAAATGTATGGTAGTGAATATGGGAGGATTAGGGGTACTAGTGCCCCAGTGAGGATTATAATCTTTATTCTTTTCCTAAACTGACACTACTTCTCGAGCTGCTCTTTTTTCTGCTTGACATAACAACAACTCATTAGGTACCACCCTCCATAGTTTGCTCATTTTCTTGGCTGTCTTATCATCTTCTAACGTGAGCTCCCATAACTTATCCCCAAATCGTCTCCATTCCACTAACTCATGGACAGTATGAGGGTTAATAAAGAACCCTTGAGAATACCCATATTCTAAGAGTTCAGGTAACTCTTTTCCCAAATTTAATCCCTTAATCTGGCGTTTCTGCAAGAACGCCGTAAATAAATCATATGCCCCTTGCCTGTCCATATTTACGTCAGCGCTGTTGCAGCCTCTCCAGGTCTTGGCAGCACATATCGGCTAAGCCCACCTCTGTGGTCGCTTAGGGCACGGAGCACTCCCAGGTTCTGTTGCTCTTAAGCCGTCCTTCTGCTTGCAGGACCCGAACCCTACGTTGCTCCCATTCGTGGATCACGTCGGGGTCACCATTTGTCGGAGAACAATGGGAGACAAGCCTCATCCGATGATGATCAACAGGTCTCGGCTTTATTTGAGTTTAATAGCAAATATATAGCATTCTTAATTAGCTCATGCATATTGCAAAACTATAGCTCATGATTGGATTACAATATCTTGACGCATGTTCTTCCTGTGATTAGCCTTGCGGTTACAATTCCCTTTGTCTAGCATTTTTCAGTTTCTTATTCCAGCATTTTTATGCTAACACCACCATTGTTGTTGTATCATTCTGGTGCTCAAGGATATTATGTCTTTGCTAACCATCACGTACACCACATGGACATAGTTACATTTTAACCAATTTAACAGTATCATGGCCCTTGCTGCACAGCCATGCATCAGAAAAATTCTCCACAGAGAAATTCTCCACACATATTGGATGTTGCAGTTAAATTTCCTAATTAATCAACCTTAATGCATTTTAAAATCAGAGCCTGGGTATGCCCCATCCCCAATAGGACACCTGGAAGCTTCAATTAAGGTCTGGTTTTTACTTTTCTGTTCTAAGGATGTTACCAGTTGCTTTTTGTTTTTGTTTTTGTTTTGTTTTGTTTTTTTTTTTTCCTCTTTTGATAATAGGCAACAGAAGGAAGAGAGACGCAAAACAGGAATTGTAATCACAAAATCACAGAACATTCTGAGTTGAAAGGGACACACAGGATCATCAGAGTAATGTTTCAACATTTACAGAGACTCCAGAACTGTAACTTTGGGTGGTCAGTCTCTCTGCTGGGAGGCTCCTAAAGGGCCTTCAGCCACTCCTCAGCCCTGGACAGCTCCAGCATCCCCTTTGCAGGGCCCAGCAGGGCTCTCCTGAGCTGCCCTTGCCCCCTGCAGACAGAGCCTGCCCCAGGCAGGGCCCTGCAGACAGGCAGGTTTCGGTAGGGCCAGGCCCAGGGCACAGAGGGTGGGATGGGCTCTGTGAGCGCTGGCAGGGACAAGGCTCCTCTCAGCAGGGAAATGTCCAGGCACAGGGAGATGCTCAGGGAAGGAGAGGGGGCTGAACAGAGCACTGCTGGGGCCAGGAGGGCACTGTTGGTGTGTGGGAGGTGCCGTGCACAGCTGGCTACGGGAACACTGTCCTGAGTGCCCGGCTGTCTGTGCCCTGCCCTCCCAGGCACTGCTCCACAACATCTTCTCTTCTTTCTGCCCTCCCCTGATCTTGTCACTGTCACCTGGTGCTCTCAGGGAGGCTCTGGCATTTGCAGCAGCTGAGCCAGGCACTGCCCTTGGGATTGCTGCCAGGCAGCTGTGTCCATGGGAATGGGGTGTCCAAGCTTGCCTGTCACCTGTGGGGCTGTGGGCAAAGCAGTCCATGGGAAAGGGGAATGAGCTGAGCCCCCTCCCTGAGATCCTGTCATGGGCACACCCAGGGATCTCCTTGCTGTGTCCTTCCAAGCTCTGAGCTGCCCTCCTGGTTGCAAATCTGTGCAGAGCCTCTGGGAGTTCCCTGAGTGTCCCCCAGGGAAGTGCAGAGATTGCAGAGCTGAGGAAATGCTGTTGGGTTTGCCAAGGGAGCCATGAGTGTCCTTGGCAGAAGGGGGTGCTGAGCCCTTGCCCAGAGACCTTTGGAGAGGTGAGACATTCAGGGATCCCTCTGCTCTGGGCAGGGTCTGGTTTATCCCAGGGTGACACGGGAGTGTGATTGTGCTCTGATAGCAGACAGAGGTGCAAACCCAGGACAGTTGGGAACAAGCCCATCCAGCCCCTCCCCTTCCCTGACCCACAGGGAATCCTTTGCCTCTCACATCTCTCACTGGTAAAATCTCAGTGCAGCAGAAATGGTGGGGATTTCTGACACCAGAGAAACAGGAATGAAGTGTGTGCAGGAAAATAATGGCTAAAATTCCTTCCTGCTCTCCATGCCCTTTAGAAGTTGAAGTGCAGATGCTACCGAGTCTGCCGGCATTAGGAGTGATTTCACTGACAAATCCTGAATATCCTGCCTTTGCCCTCTGCCACATGGCCACAAACCCAGGGCAGCAGGGCAGGGATGGCTCCTGGAGAGCCCCCTCATACAGGCCTGGCTGCTCCTGACACACTCAGACCACACAGCTGGAGCTCAGGCAGGTACCTGGGTGAAGGTTTTCCCAGAGCAGGAACAAGGGTGGATGAGTCAGAGTGGGACAGTCTACAGGGAATGGCCCAGGTTTGGCTCAAAGCAGCCTCTGCTGACTTGTCACTGTCCTTTATCCATGAACAGGTCCCCATGGCCAGGCACAGCAAATGTCCAACAGCAGCTCCATCAGCCACTTCCTCCTGCTGCCATTGGCAGACACGCGGCAGCTGCAGCTCCTGCACTTCTGCCTCTTCCTGGCCATCTCCCTGGCTGCCCTCCTGGCCAACGGCCTCATCATCAGCGCCGTAGCCTGCGGCCACCTCCTGCACACGCCCATGTTCTTCTTCCTGCTCAACCTGGCCCTCACCGACCTGGGCTCCATCCTCACCACTGTCCCCAAAGCCATGCACAATTCCCTCTGGGACACCAGGAACATCTCCTACACAGGATGTGCTGCTCAGCTCTTTTCCTATGTATTCTTCATCTCAGCTCAGTTTTCCCTCCTGACCATCATGTGCTATGACCGCTACGTGTCCATCTGCAAACCCCTGCACTACGGGACCCTCCTGGGCAGCAGAGCTTGTGCCCACATGGCAGCAGCTACCTGGGCCAGTGTCTTTCTCTATTCACTGCTGCACACGGCCAATACATTCTTCCTGCCCCTGTGCCATGACAATGCCCTGGGGCAGATCTTCTGTGAAATCCCACACATCCTCAAGCTCTCCTGCTCCAAATCCTGTCTCAGGGAGCTTGGGCTTCTTGCTGTTAGTGCCTGCGTAGCATTAGGTTGTTTTGTGTTCATTCTTTTCTCTTATGTGCAGATCTTCAGGGCTGTGCTAAGGATCCCCTCTGAGCAGGGACGGCACAAAGCCTTTTCCACCTGCCTCCCTCACCTGGCTGTGGTCTCCCTGTTCCTCAGCACTGGCATGTTTGCTAATCTGACGATGATGAAGATGAAGCCCCCCTCCATCTCCTCCCCATCCCGGGATCTGGCTGTGTCAGTTCTGTACTCAGTGGTGCCTCCAGCCCTGAACCCCCTCATCTACAGGCTGAGGAACCAGGAGCTCAAGGCTGCAATGTGGAGACTGATGACTGGATGGTGTCAGAGCCATTAAACTGCTGGCCAATTTCTGCAAATCACGTGTAATAAAAATCATCTTTGATACTTCTTGTTGGTTTCAGTTTGGAGAATCTATCTATTTATTTTAATTTTTTTTATACTGTCCACAAAGTAATGTCCATGCTTGTATGATATCATATTTTGTTTCTCTCCACTTTCCCTGTGGCCACAGACTGTGTCAATGATGGGCTGCAGTCTTGGTGGCTTTAAAGAAATTAAAAGATCACCCAGCCAAGTTTTCTGCAGAGATCCCCCTTTTGTTCCCTTCTCTGCAGCTGCAGCAGCAATGTCTGTGTGCAGAGCTGGGGCAGATCAGTGCTGGCACAGCAGCTGTGCCCAGGAGCAGCAGCACTTGGTGTTGCCAGTGCTGCTCCCGTGGCCCTGCCCTCCTGGCCCTGGTGTTGCTGTAGGGTCTGAGTGCTCTCAGGGCCGGGCACAGTGCTGGGGGTGGCAGTGCCGGGGCTGCAGCAGGGACAGGCCATGGGCACTGCTGGGGCAGCGCTGACGCCTCAGGGCAGGGCCTGGGGGCTCCAGGCTCCTTGCCCAGGCTCTCTCCAGAACAAACACACCCAGGCCAATGCTCAGCAGAGAAAAGCCCCGTGAGCAGCCCCAGGGTGGCCGTGGGCAGGCTGGGGGCAAACAGCATGGCTGGGGCACTGCAAGGTGCCTGGGGGAGACGGGAAGGAGCAGCAGAGCAGGGGCTGATCCATCCCCACTGCGCTGGACACCCCAGGGCAGTGTCCCAGAGCGTCCTCATGCACCTGCCAACAACATCCCCCCTCTGCAGCCCTGGCCTCTCCCCCAGCTCACACAGGTGCCGCATCCTTGCAGGCACAGACACGGCAGCACTGGCTCAGGAGCCCCTGTTTGCACTGCCCACAGCAGGCGTCAGCACCCCATGGTGTTGGTGTGGGGAGATGAACCTGAGGGAGTACAAATGCCATCAGCCCCTGGGGCCAGGAAGGGCTGGGGGACAGCAGGGAAACCACTCAGGTTTGTGGTGGCCTCTGAAGTCATCCAGAAAGCTTGTTCCCAAGAGCTGTGAGTTTCCTGTGCCAATGCAGACGTTGTTGCTCAGAGCCGGGGTTTCTTTGGCACCTGAGTGGAGAAGCTGAGGGACCTGGCCTGTTGGAGCTTCTGCATAATAATCCTGTGGTAGTGGCACGCAAAGCGATAACACAGAGACAAGAGGTCTGCAGTGCAGAATTGCTCCCCAAGCAGAGAGAGAGCCTGTTTCTTCCTTTCATTTTTAT
>JAIXNV010000582.1:0-21803 GCA_020917445.1 Riparia riparia
ATGTTGTCAGAGCTCAATCCCACTGAATAGACCCTACAGATTTCTCTAATTATTCACAAAACATTTGGAGCAGATGTCCACAAAATAAATTATCTGCTGTCTGCCAAAAACTACTTCTGGCAGGCAGCGTAGCAGGTAAATAAGATGAGAGGTTGGGAACATGAATAAAACATGAAGAGAACAGCTTTGGGCGTTTTGTTCCTCGTAAATTCAGCAGCACCAGTTGAACCCACAGAGGTGCAGAAGGCCATCATATGAGAAGGGGGTGGAGAAAAAGCTCTTAACAAGTATTTTCTTGTCTTAGTGGTGGTATCCCTGTGCCAAGTCACAAAAAGCACTTCAGAACAACACTCTGCAGCATCTACCCCAGGAGAATTTGAATTTCCAGCAGAAGCCTAAAACCTGGAAGTCCTGTGGGAGACCACCTTGGATTCTTATATTTAGCAAATGTTCCTAAATTGTGTTATTGGCAAGGACATCTTTATCTAATTTAGCCTTAGTTTGATAATACAATGAAAAATATTTCATTTCTTGCCCTTCCTACTAGGAATGTGCCTGATGCTTTCCTAATGAAGGCAGGATGCTCTACACCAATAAAATCAGGGAAAAGTTACCCCTACAACAAGGCTGAACATTGCAATGAGTAAATCTGCAAAGAGAAATTCAGGAGATAGAATTTAGGCTTTAAACCAGTCAGCCTCTTGTTGGCTCATCTAGTTCTGAGATCACCTTTTGGGTGTGGTATCATTCCAGGCAGGTTCATACAGATCCAGCCAAAGAAAATATCAATTGTTTGAGGGGAAGGGGCTTCCCAAAGACTTTGTATTGAGTTAAAGTTTGCTACTCCATATTCTTTCATTGAATAATAAAAAATTTGTAGTGTTTTAGGAACAGGTATTGTCCTTCATCCATATCAGCATTTTACTGTGCTGCACAAAACGTGCTGGTTTGTTGTTTCAAAGAGAAAGACCCCATAAAGGGAGGCTGGCAAATCTAAACGTCAAGAAATATCAATGAATCATTTTGCCTTATGGGAAAGGTTGCCACATAAGAGAGAGAGAGGAAAAGATGGGAGGGCAGAGTAATTTGAAAACTGTGATTAAAAGAAATGTATGGGCAGGTAGGTAACTCCATAAATAATGGACCAGATTTATTCACAGTGGGTTCATTAAAAGCAGTGATAAATTAGTGCCAAGCAGAATTCTGCTTCTCTGCAGTGGTTGTGACCTATTCGGTGGAACCATTGTAGTTACTAATTCATACAGGATTATACATAATTGGGATGCCCAATTATTACAGCTGAGTTTCAGAAATGACAATGTTCCCTCTCCTTCAGGGATCTGTAATTTATTCCATTACCTTGAACCTTGCGTTACGCAATCTACCAAAATAAAATTTGCAAATGTTCTGCTAAATCCTGCTATCTTTGGTTCATACTCTGCGTGTGAGGGAAACATGTTGAGAGGATTAAAAATATGGGAAAGAATTACCATTTTAATGCATTTGACTTGTCCACCAAGAGACAATAGAAGGATTTCAGCCTCTGTAAATCCACTTTAATATATGGAAAGAGTTCATAAAAAGTTATTCTATCCCATTGTCGTAATGAAAGTTATAACTGGTCTGTGCTGGAAAGGCCAAGAATAGATTACCAAAGAAATCTAAAGATTTATTTTGTTTTGCAGGGACAGCTTCCCTTACCATGTTTTATTCCACTCAAATACTTCCTTACCGTATTAATTCAGGTAAAATAATTTATATAAACTGCCAGCAGAAGTATCAACACTTTCAAAAGCTTCGTTGATGCCACGTTTCCCTGCACTTTGAAATTTCCAATGCAGAATTTGGCTAACGGCTCTGCTTTCCACATGTCGACTCGAGAAGTTGCTGAGATATTAAGATAATAAGTGTTTGAAGAAAAGGATCTATTCATACAGAATCAATAAAGCGTTGCCAGGAGAAACCTGAAGCTCTCAGAAGGAGGTTTCTTAGGACAAAAAAAAAGGGTTTTCCAGGGAAGAATGGCTTGTACATGTTTGATTCTTTCTGGTTGCTGCAGTCTCATTGCTTCTGTTCGTGTGGCACTCAAACCTGCCTGCTTCAAAGCTGGAATTCCCTCAGGAAGATCTTCCAGCAGCAGAAAGTGGAAAAATGACTTGCTAGGATGTCCAGTCTGTGTTACAGGGGTTGGATGAGGGAGAGGTGTGTGAGCAGCACCTCAGCAATGCAAATACAGAAGAGCTGGGGAGGGCTTGGGGTTTGGGGGACCTTTGAGTGTGCTGGTGAATTTTGGAGGGAGGTGTGAGAGCTCTGGGGTTTTACAGCTTGCTTAAGGGCGGGGATGACGATGATTCCATCAGCTTGCTGGAACCTGGAGGAGAAAGTGTTTTTTCTCACAGCTTTTGTGCCTGGACAATGCTCTTGGGAACACGGTGTGGTCCTTGGGGTGTCCTCTGCAGAGTCTGGACCTCCAGTGATCTTCTGGGTCCCTTCCCACCCAGGATGTTCTGTGATTCCTGTGATTTTCTCTCAGTGGAACAGTGCAGACGTTATTTTGTGGGTGTTCAAATGATGTGAACTATAGAATATGCATGCAAGTACATCTTTACCTTTTTCCAGGCTTTGAGACAGATATCAATATCTGTAAGATGTGACAGCATTATCTTCTGTTGCTGCAGTGAACAGTTCATCACCAGCCTCTAAAAAAACTGGATCATAAAAAATTGGGGATAAAATGCGTTATTTCCTAGTCACTCCTGCAGCGTTTTTCCTGTGGGGTCAGCAAGCCTTTGGGCACATGTGACACAACAAGAGGTGCTGTTGGAAACCTTTCTGCCTCCCCACAAAGCCAAAATCCTCGGACTGTCAGCCCAGCCCAAGGACCGGCTCTGTGCTGCTGCACGCTCCACGGATATGAACCGAGGGGCTGCTTCTTCGGCTGCCTCTGAATTCAGTTTACAAGGCAATGACTTGGAACAAAGCCAGAGACATGCCCGAATGTCAGAAATGGGATCTTTGAAGTGATTCTGGATGCACAGCCAGCCAGACAAGTTCGGTCCCTCTTCAAAGTCGTGATGCGGGTATTGTAATGCAGATTACATCGATTTGCCACCAGTGGCTGACAGCTCGAAGGAGTCTTTTCAAGATTCCCCACAGCACCCATGGAATAAAGAGCTCTCTGCATGAATAGGAAGTTGTATTTTCATGCAGATGACAGCTCGAGAAAAATAGTATCAATGTTATCATATATGTAAGGCAAAATTCAACTTTGTGTAGTGGATTTTATGGCTGTGTCAGGGTTCAGTTTACAGCACAAAGAGAACTTACATCCGGCACTTGAGGACAGGGTTTAATGGTAGTTTCTGGGTTGATGGTTGCACTTGATGACCTTAAAGATCTTTTCCAACCTGAATGATTCTCTGATATTATGATTTAAGCACATAAGAAATGCTGCTGGCTCGAACACCTGCTTAAGAGCTTGTAGAGTATTTGTTTTGTAATTAATGTATTGCAGAGAGGCACCAGAAAAGCTGACTCGCAATATCCCCACAGCGAGTTTGCTGTGGTTCTGAGCTCTCCTTGGGCAGGACCGGTGTGCCGGTGTTTGATGAATGAGAGTAGACAAGATTCTACAATAAATACCTGAAATACCAAAGCCATGACTACTGAAGCATAAAAGGAGTGCTGCACCGGGCCACAATTCAAAGCAGCATTCCATTTACAAATGGAGTAAGAGTAATAGAAAAGATTAACTTTCATAGGGAATTACAGTTTGGGTGTGTGGAAGTGCCTGTTTTTATGAAGTGCAGTTCCTTACAGGCTTTATGTTGCTGCATCAAAGTCACCGGGCGGATTTGAGGCTGCAGCTCCTTTCAGTGATGTTCTGTCACTGTGTATCAGTGCTCCCAAGGACTGCTTCCCACTGGGACCAGGTTTTTGCAAAGATCTCTGTGTGTATTTACAGACTAAGCATAATCCAAGCACTATAAACTGCATTGTGCACTCGTCTGCAAATCTGTGCATCCAGTTAATTTGCATATAAAGGCACCTGCAAAACTTTGGGATTACACCTGAACACTGGCTATAGCTGGATGCACAGATTTGCAGACTGGAGGAATATTCTCCAAAAGCTGTTTCTGTATGGAGGAGCTGGAAGTGTTTTTGATTCATCCAATGCCATAAAATATGCTCTGGCCCCTCCAGCTCCTCATTATCTATGGACAAAGGGATGCAACCAGGGCAGAGACACCTTCCACTATCCCAGACTGCTCCAAGTCCCATCCAACCTGGCCTTGGGCACTTCCAGGGATCCAGGCATAGCCACAGCTGCTCTAGGAAAAGATGCCTTTGACTATCTAAACTTCTCTAATTTTTGATGCATCTGCTTCTTTTTTTTTTTTTTTTTTTTTTTTTTTTAATTGCATATAAAGCTGGTAATTGGGATTTAGCTAGGGTGAGCAAAGAAAGAAAATTCCTGTGGACAACTTAGGTCTCTGTTCCACATGGAAGATTTTCAAGAAATGCTTATTTCTTGTTTGTAACAGGCATTCCCTTTTTTCCCCAAATAACTTGGGAGATAATCACTTGGTGAACGATTTTCAACTTTCTGAGCGACAAAGACATTAAAACAGAATTGGGTTCCCAAGGCTAATTGAATGAATGAGTTAATTTTCTTTTTCTTTATTTTGCTGCCATTTTGCTCCACCGTAAATTATTCCATGTATTCCAGGTAACCCCTGTATCACCTATTTTTCCAGAGTTCTGAGCTGCTAAGGCTTGGGATACTGCAACCTCCAGATGTGCTACTGTGTGCTGAGCTCTTGCATGACTTAAATTCCAAAGTGGAAGCCCTTAACATGATGGACCACCTCTAAAAATTCTAATTGAGCTGCACACTGTAATAGATTGGGGGAAATGAGGTAAAACGTTATCACTAATCTTTGTGCTAACTGCATTAAATCTCAGGGTATATTTATAAAGGCAAGGGAGGATATTAGCAAAAAGATTTATCCAACAGTGAAGGGTTTTTTCCCCATTAACCAACTTCTAAGTTTCAAAGTTCTCGCAGTTTAATTGGAGATAGTGGAATTTAGGAGAAATAATTATAAACCTGACTACACAGGCAATATGCTGCTATTAAGCACAAAATACAACAACTGTTTGTTTGGGGCTAGCAATTGAACCAACACAATGGGAGAAAATTTGAATAAAATTAACTTTCATCGGGAAATGGGAAAACGATAATAAGGAAATTTTGAACAAGCTGTCAAAGGCTTAATCTGACTGCCATTGAGAGGAGCATAAATACATGGAGCAAGAACAGAAAGACAACTAAAACCAAGCGGCCTTATAGAAGGTTTGGGGTTGTTTTTCTCAAGGAAAAGAAAGAATTTAATGTCTGAAGTCAAAGTTAGACCCAATCAATACATTCAGGGCTCTTGAGAAATTTTGAAAATAGTTTCCTACTTGTAGTGATTTAGGGCAGTCAGGCATATAAAAAGATTGAATCGGTTGTGAGAAATCAATGACCTCCCCCCAACATCCCCCCCCAAGATTCCCGCTGAAATGAAAACTTGCCAATTACAATGGGAGTTTTGATAAGGCCAGCAGGAGAGGGATGCTCCAGACCCAAAGAAATAGCATGTGAAATGCAATATCTGTTATTTTTTTGTGCCATCAGGGTGTCTGACAGAGGCCTGCTGAACATCTTAGCTCAAAACTCCAGCCTCCGTCTCTCATGGCAGATTAGGGGTGGTGATGCAAAGCAAATAAGCAGAGTTCCCGCCTGCATGGGATAATCATCCTCCACCTTCCAGGGATGTCTGCAGACATTTGCTTCCACACCCAGCAGGTAACTGAGATACTCTTCCCTTGCAGCCTTTGGAACACCTCGTCAGAGCTTCCTTTGGGTAAGACATTACAAAAAAATACTACAATAGGTAAACTAACAGATAATGGATGATTTCCCTTCACCATTTAACACCGGGATCACTGGTTTCTTATTCTTTCACCACGATGGTGTGTCTTTTGCCACACCAAGCACACTGGTGCTGGTGGAGCCCTGTCACCACCAGTTAATAGGGCAGATCCGCTGCTGTGGGGAGCTGGTGTTGGCTCTACAATTCCTGGGGCTTTCAGCTGCAGAACTGGGCTGGTCTCATCCCCTGGGATGAATTTCCTGAAGGTGTGCACTGGGTGTGCTCCTTTGGGGACATTTTCCAGTTTATTTTCACCTGAGAGAAACCAACTGGTGCAATGTGAGGGTTCTCCAGGATGGGAAGTGATGGATATAGGGGGTGATGGGGGATTCTGTTTGACGAGCGCAGAAGGGAGGTCCTGGCTTACAGAGTGGAAAGCACCAGGTGCAAACATGGAATGTGGGTCACCATAACCCTGCACTGCCCCTTCCCAACCCTCTCTCCCTTTTCCATACCTTCTCCTTTCCAATTTAGATATTTCAGTTGGGGCAGCATTCTTCCTTGACTAGCTGCTATGGCCTCTTGCCAAAATATCTCTCTGAGGGATCAACCAAGGCTCTTGAGGATGCACTTCTCAAACCTCCACATAAGTGCGGGACCCCAAAAAATCCTGATTGCCATGGCCTCCTGCAAGCACCCAGTGATTCCTCCTAAAGACCAAGCCCATTCCCTCTTCTGTTGCCTTCCAAGAGCAGTGTTTGAGGGAAGAGCCAAGCAGCTGTGCTTACAGGATCTCACAGAGATCCCTAAAAGGTGATAATCAGGTTTGACAGTCACGTCATAATTGTTAACAGTGGTACTGGAGACACGCCAACAACCTCACACTCTGCTGCTGCTGCTCTGGCTGAGAGGAACTGCTCCATGAGTGCAAGTCTGCAAACCAAATTTGACACCAAGGGATGTTTCACAGAGGGGAAATGTGAAGTGCTGGATCGTATTATTGCCAGATCACACAGTGGCCTCGAAGGGCAATGTAAGGAAAGAGAAGAAACTGCAGTGACAACACAATAATATTTGGTATTTCTGCTCTCGGTGCACTCACACTTATTATGTTTTTAAGGCCTTTAGGAACCCGATGGAGAGCCTGGTGTGCAGGTTTGGCAGAGGGTGCTGGGCATGCTGTGCTGGGAGAGCCAGCAGTGATGGATTCACGTTGGCTGGCGCTACCTCACCCCATGAAAGGCTCTGCCCTTCTTTGCTCCTGATACACCACACCAAGAAAAGTTTGCAAAAGTGTGATTTGGAGCTCCTTGTGCTCCTCTCCTGCACAGCCATCTGTCCTGGTTAACATGCACCCAATAATGTACCTGCCAGAATAAATCACAGCAAATGATACTTTTCCATGTGGGTGTCGTGAATTTCAGTGCTCAAGGTTCTGGGATTGTTTCAGGCCGATGGAGGGGACCAGCTCCTTGTGAAATTTGTTGACCCTCAGACAGCTATAACTCTTAGCAACCTTCACTGTGAAAGGAATCAAAATACAAATCAACACCATAAAAAGTGACACATGAGAACGATGTCCTTTCTGCCCACGTTTGTAATTCCTTCTCAACAGCTCTATTAGAACTCCTATCAGCAAACGCATGCAGATCTCTGCACGAGCTGTTAATGATTATAGACTGTTGTTTACCTTATCAGGGAAGCTGTCAATAGTCCTAGTTAATGAATTTTTTTTTGCCCTTGTCATGGGCATTTTATTTAACATTAGTGGAGTTTATTAACATTAGGAGTTTATTAACTCCTAATCCAATTCACTAGAGGTCTTGGCAGGATTCTAGAAGATGTATTATGCATATGCTCATGCTTTCTTCTCTATTTAGACAATTTCTGGTCCAGAATTATTACATCAATTTCCCAGCACTGCAGATACAACTCTGACCACTCCAATTATCTGCCTGCTCCACAGTACAGCAGCCGTAACTTCGAGCCATCATAAAGAAGTTTATTAATTTAGATCCAGCTGAGTGCCAACCATTTCACTGCAGCGCAGCAGAAAGCGATCAGCCCACACAAGAAACCTTGCCCTGTTCGTCTCTTGGCTCCTCCAGAAGGACTTTAAAGAATTTGCAAGGATGAGCAGTGGCTCCAGTGCAGAGTCTGCATGGAAGCTTCCCCAAATCCCTGTGAGAACAAAGGAATATTTCAGGTGAGAAGCTGCTATTTTTTGAGCCTCAGAAGTCAGGTTTGCTGGGGACTGCAGCAGCACTGAGGACCGTTCTTCCCCCTCATTTCCAGGGGCTGGAGTTTGTTTGTTTACACTTATTAGTGTGTGCTGCTTCCCCTTGAGTGAGCTTTTGCTGGCAACTCTGAGAGCAATCGCTGAATATAAACCTCCAAATTCATGCCTAACCATATTTTTCCCAAGAATGCTCACAATCTTAATATCCTGAGCATGGGATACACCTGACCTTCAGGAAAAAACTGGGTTGAATTTCAACTGGCCACTGTGCCCTGGGGTTGTACAGACACCTGGGATGTCAACAGGTGGAAGGAGCAGAGGTGCAGCAAAAAGAGATATTCAGAATAGGTAAAGCTGGACTCTAATGGCCAGTGTGTCATGGAGGAGTCACCTGCAGAGCACCCGGGGATCACAGAGCTGCTCCAGGTCTGAGTAGAGGGAAGGAAGGGAGAAAAACGCTCCTCAGCTAGATAAAATGAAGTACTCACCCAGGAAAGCAAGGAGTGAGGGAGGGACAGCCCTGGCAGGGTTGTCAGTCGGGCTGTGACACCTGATTGTGTGCAACCTCCAGCATGATCCTCACCCTGCATCCTTCCGGAGACAGGAAAATTCCTAGGGATTTCCTCAGGCAGAAGAGATTGGTCTGGGATGCAGAGGGATTGCTTTTCCTGCAGAAAGAACGGTATTTCTCGATGTTTGGCAGAGATTCTGTGCTTTCCAAGGTACTGAAGCAAAACAAAATTCCCTGAGCTCATGGCAAGTGCAGGCGCTGCAGCAAACCCGGCCACTGAAGCTGAGCACGTTTTGCAGGTGAGGTTCTGCTGTCTGTTTGAAAATGTTAGTTGTTGTGGGCATTCTGGTACAGTTCCAGCCATCTCCTGTCATCTCGAATTGCTGCTGGTCAAACACCTGTAACCCCAAACTCCGAGCCTGTCTCTGAATGACAGAAAACAGCTGCCAAAACCAGCAGCTTAAATACCATCACTCCATCAGCTGGGCACCAGCCAAAGGTAAATGCCAAGGAAATGTTCCCGCAGGGCCAGGCAGGAACACTGCAGCCAGGAGAGAGCCTGGGGGATCTGTGGGTCTCCTGAATGCACCCCAGTCAGGGTGCAGAGCCCAGTACAGGGAACTTGGTCGAACTGGGAGCAGGTCTGGTTTCCTTGACTGCTTTGATAAGTCACACACGAGCCCCTGACAGTCAGTGGAAGACAGGGCCAAAACCCCTGATTAGATTTTCTGCTTAATGGGGGAAAAAAAAAAAAAAAAAAAAAAAAAAAAAAAAAAAAAAAAAAAAAAGGGCAGGTCCTGTGCAGTGCTCCCAAAAGAGCCAAAAGCGACTTTGCAGAGCCCAGCTGCTGCCCAGGGTGAAGGCCACACTCCATTTCACAGGAATATCAAACACGTTTGGCGGTCAGAAGGTCTTTTCCTGAACTGAGAATGAACTGTTGCACTTCATGGATGGTTACTAGTGCAGATGTCTGGGGTTATGAAAGAGCAAAGAGAGATTCCTGATCTTTAGGCAAAGCAAAATGGAGAATGGAGAAAAACAGAGGTTTTCTCAAGTGTGATAAGGAACAAATGTGAAGCACCTATTTGAAAATTGCTTTGAAGACACTTAAGCCAACGAGAGGTTTGATTTCCCACTCATTCCAGTAAGCTTTTAATCAGTCCAATAAAGGGGAGACAGAAACAGACTGCTGGAAATTAGAGAGGTGTAATCAAAACACGTGTATCCATTTGGAAACGGGACATAAAATGGACTTTTCCCTTTGCACCACGTTTAATGCTCATGCTCCTGAAGATATTTATTTAGAAAAACAATCAGATTCTGGTTGGCAGGGAACATAATAATAATCTAATAAGTTTTGCAGACTTATTTGGAATGGTAGCTATAAAAGACACCACCTATAAATTAAGGTTCAAAAGGTGAGACAGAAACAGAATATTAAATAACAGCACCTTTCCCTAAGTTGAGTTAACTGTTCCAGCAAAATTTATTGCCAATCTGGCTACAACATCTGCAGAACTAAAGGAATTGCTAGAGAAAAATGAAACTTGTCTTTCTGCCAAAGTTTGGAGAGGTTTAAACAGAAATTAATATCCATAAGAAATCCTGGAACATTTTTGAAAAATTATCTGCCTGGCAATTCCTGCTGCTTTTCAGAGAAATAAAAGCGTTTTAAAAGGCGTCTTTCACAGCGCAGCACAAACTTGCTCCACAGAAATGATGGTGCTTTGATACAACTGCTTTCAAACGTCGTCCCTGTGGTAAGGTAAATTTATGCTAATCACTCTTATTTCTATCAAAACAAATCTGATGCATTCTCTGCAGAAACAGACACCAGGCTCTTGTATCCTCCCGGAACGTGGCACGTGTTGATGCTGAATGTAAGGGATATGGATGATAATGCAGGAGCACATCCGTGCGAGCGGGTTCAAGGTGACACCTGAGGACAGTGCTCTCCTCTGGGTCATAAATCCTCTCTCTGGCGTGTGTTCTGGAGGAGAACTGCCAGAGCAGCTGAGATGGGCTGCAGAGGCCTCACAACTAATCAACACTCGCCCGTTTTTGGCTATAAAAGATCCAGCTGCTTATAGTCAAACATGCTAATAGCTCTTCCTTTCAAATCCTGGAATCCTCCAGTTCCTTTTAATTACTAGATTGTAAGAGATTAATGGCACCGAGAATTCAGTCACTCCATGACACGCTGCTTCTCTTTTTTTTCACTGAAATCTGATGCTTACAGCCTCTACTGTTTGTAAGAATAGACCATAGAAAAGAAGATAGTCTACGCTGTTACATTTTTAAATCTGAATTCTCTCTCCTCTCAGGGCACCTCTCAGAGGCTCTCTGGGCTGCTCCTCATTAGCAGGAGGCACACTGCATTGTCAAGCAACACTGTTGCTGAGGGACATGCCCAAATTCCTGACTCGGGTGCAACGCCAGCACTGCCAGCACTGTGGGAAAACCTGGGTTTAAAATGGCAAGGCCAGAGAAGAACATCAGCTGAACAAAGCAGCCTTCGGTACAAACTGAGATCCCAGTGCTGGGCAAGGGAGGGGCTGAAACGCTGAATTCATGACCTAGGAAAAGAAAACTTGATTAGCCAGCAGTTGGTGGAGGACCAGAAACCAGGATTAAATTGACTCAGGGATGGCAAAAGACACGGCATTTGGACAGCATGAACTTCTCCAACACACGGAGCACTCTTCACTCCTGCTCAGTCTAACTAAGAGGAATTCTTTCACAGCATTTAAGGATCGTCAGGACTGTGAACAATGATTTCTGTTCATAATGCTTTGGTTGTTATGACACCTTCTGGCTGTGGATTTCAGCTAATTACAGTAATTATTTTATCCACAGCGTCTCCAGCTCTGCTAAGTCACCACCCTCCCATTATCCATAAGCACTTCTGCATAGGGCAGGTCCCCTGTGCCCACAAGGACCAACATGTTTGGATTTTTCTTCCCAACTGAGCATCAGGGATAAATCCAAGGTGCTTCTTGGTTCTGGGATTTCAAACTTGCACAGTCCTCATGTGTAAATAAGTCCCTCATACATATTTGATTGCTGCCTTGGGTGGCAATATCCCTGGCTTTAATATATGTGCACATTGTGCAGTTGCTGTGGGAACTGTAACTTTGAGGTTTCACAATTTAAAAAACAAAATGGAAAGAATGTATTTATAGCCTTTATTTATTTGGCTTATGAATCAACATGTTAATATTGATGCAATGGAAGAAGAAAGGAAAACAAACTTCTAAACAGAAAGCATAACATCAAACACTGATCTGTTTGCTTTTCTCTTCTGCAAAGTTCCCACACCAGCAAAATCGCAGCAGCAGAAAGGGGAAGAATTCTAAACCAAGGGCCAGACAAAAGAGGAGAAAGCAAGCTGCAGAGAGGTGAGCAGCTGAATTAAGTTCTTAGGGACCCAGTTTTGGCAGTCACAGATGACACCGTGCCTGAAGATGCTGTGACACATCCCAGGATTTGCCATCTCCAGGTGTTCCCCCAGGAGCCTCCAAGCTCACCCAAGGCTCAGGTGAGTGCCCCAGGCTGCTCAGGTAATCGCTGCACTGCTTTCCACAATCATCACTGAGGTCTGGGTGGTCACAGAATGTGGCATCTAGCTTTGCCTTTAGCCTTGGGCTTGTCTGAGCTCCCTTGAGGGGTTTGTGCTCTGGGGAGCTGTCCCAGCACTGCCCTCACTGACCATGTGCGTGGGACTGCTGTTGGTCCCGCTGAGAGTTCAAATCACAGGTACGTTATGAAGGAAAGAGAAAATTCCTGTGGGGTGAGTCTGTTCTCTCGGAGTCCGGGAGGGAGAGATGCTCCTGTGGTGAAGTCAGAAGAGTAAAGCACTGTGGTTCATTTATTACACCAGGGAATTTGAGGGAAGGATCCAGCTGGATCCCTCTCTCCCTCTCAGGGCCAGGCCACTTCAGCACTTCTCTCTCAGATGTCCTTCACCTGCCACCACGGGAGTTATGGCCACAGAAAATGCCTGATATCAACCAAATGTGGAAGGAAGATAAAATCTTTCCACTCCTGTTTCACGGAGGGCTGGGATTGTGCCAGGGACAAGGAGCTGGGCAGAGGAATGGGGAAGCAGCTCTGGTGTGTGGATGAAGTGGAACAAATTTCTACGATTGACCCACATGTAACCCAGGGCCATCGAGCCTTGGGCACTCTGGCTAATTGTTGTGACCAAGTAATAAGTTGGAGTCCACTTAGTGAAGCCCAAGGAATGAACTTGAACGCAACAACTGCCTGAAGGTCGAGAGTTTGGTCACCTGGCTCAGGGTGGAGATGGTCATGGCAACAGAACTGGCTTTCTTCTCTGAGATAGTCCTGTGATACATTAAAAAAATATTCTGCTTTCCACTGATTCAGCAAAGACACGCAGTAGATTCCTAATTTAAAATATTAAGGGATTTTTTTTTTTTTTTTTTTTTTTTTTTTGGTTTGGAAAAGAGAAATGCCCTGCCAGAAAGGTAAATACATTTGAAACAGACAGCAGTTCAAAGCGGCAGTCATGCATGAGACACTAATATTTACTTCTGTTGTGACACAGTTCAGCACAGAGAAGTTGGCAGGAAGAATTGTGCTCTAAGCACAAGTCCATCCTCCGCTTTCCCGTGTGATTACAGCCCATTTGGGCAGTGCAGATTTCCCTGGCAATGAAGCCCTTAATAGCAGCTTGAGATTTCTGAAGACTGACCCCGTGCTATTTGTACCCACCTCATCTCCGCATGCAGGTCCTTGTGAATAAAGCCACTTAGAGGGGACATTTTAACTTAATTCTGTGATTAATGATTTGGATTCTGCCGGTAAACAAACCCTTCCCACTGCAGAGGGACAATGCTGGAGCCAAAGAAAGGGGCGAGAGCACACTGGCCCCTTCATCTGCTGATTATTAAGTTTTCCGGGATGTAATAATTTTTTATTCCTCTCTGATCCGTGCGGTCTGGTATCCATTTAATCTGCAGTCTGAAACTACATTTTGCAAAAGGTGAAAAATGAGGGATCCGATGCGTTCCTACAGGCTGGAAGAAAAGTGTGGAGCCGACTCCCAGCGCGGGGCTGCTCCCCACAGCTCTTTCAGACATGACCATTATTGCCACTGTGCTGAATGGATTTCATATCGTGGCAAAAATCTGTCAATTAGGACTGCAATTAGCACCCCTGACTAATCCTGCCCATGCTGGGAAGTTGCAGCATGCGAGTTCCTCACCAAAGGGGATGGTTTTGTTTCTTTGTTATTCCACTTTAATGCCAGTTGACAACTGCAGCGGTGGGGGATAGGACAGAAAATCGAGTTTTCTTTTAAGTGGGTGGTGAAGGGTTGATTAAAAAGGTTTCAGCAGAAGGTGAGGTCTTGATTCTCCTGTATTACACGGAATTTTATATTCAAATTCACATTATGCATCAACTCCTACAGATTTGCTTTAAAATGAATGCTCCAAAGTTGCTCTGAACTTCATCAAGGACTTTGTCACAGGCTTTGTTCTCATGGATAGCAACAGCTCTTAAAAGTCTCATAAAAATGAAGTTATCCTTAAATGTGCAAACACACCCTCCCCACCATCATATTCTTCTATGGTAAAGCTTTTATACACTCTCTTAACAGCATAAACAGATTTTTTTTTTTTTCATTAAAAAAATAATATATGTAAGCAATTAATGTACTAACATTTAATGAAGAAAACAGTCCAGTCTTCAAATGTGACTAAAACATAATTAAAAAAAAAAAAACCCAAGGGACAACAAAAAGTTGATTTGGGCACTGTGTTTTGGTTCAACATATGGGAAAAAAGTGATTTCTTTCTCTTTTCTCATGATTTTCTTTACGCCAGTAGAGGGCACAACAGTTTAAAGCACATTTATTTCATACACAGTGGGCCATAACAGAGGCGATTCGAAAATTCATGGGGGGAAAAAAAACCCACCTCTGTTTCCAATAATGAAAATTTTGTGGCATTTTCCTGCATTATCCAGGAACTGCTAATAGCAAAAAGAATGTTATTTAAATGATTTTGCATTCAACAACTGCAAGAGGGTTTGAGTGTTTCTGTCGAGTTCACTATCAGAAAGCAAATTTTTGGGCAATGGGATTAAGGGAATGAAAGATAATGAGATGGAAGTGCATGAATAGAATAAAAGCAGTGTTAATTTAAACCCAAACCCCCATTAATTTTCTGCTTCTAAATAATAGGAGTTGGCATATTCGTGACTTTTAAATCAAACTTTATATAAAAAATCGGTAAACTTTCTGTACAATTCACCTCTGCAATGGGAAACAAACTCTTGGGGTAATTTTTCATTGCATTATTCCATCTGACTTCCATGTAAAGGGAATTAGAGAGGCTTGGGATAAACCATGGGCTTGAAAATGACAAAACAGCAGTTCTACTTTTCATGCATAGCTTAGAATCCTTTCATCCCAGAGTTTATTTCTGGAAAGGCTTTGAAAAATCCTCAAGTCAACAGATTAATAGCTTACCTGGAATTGTAAAGGAAAAATTAATTAACGGAAAGAGCATCCAGTGGGACAAAGCTTAATAAAACACAGGGAAAAAAAAAAAAAAAAAAACAAACCACAAACCAGTAACTTGTTTTCTTCCACTTTCTGGCCAACATCTCCAAATTTTTGGAGCCAGCTCCGTGAAGGGTTTCAGTGAGTAGAAAACCCGATATTGGATTGATTCTAATGCTGAAATTAGAGATGTTATCTTCCAGCCAACCAGCACTCTGCTGTCAAGGAAAGTTTGACAGAATTATTGAAGAACGTGGAAATTTGCCAGCCATGGATGGAATTGGTGTTTGGGAGAGGGGCACAAGAAGGATAAACAGCAGGAACTGGGAAAGTCATATATTATCAACTCAAATTCTCTCAGAATCTTCCTTTTATTTTAACATTCTCCAAGTATTTTAAAGTCTGCTTTCAATGTGTTAAGGTTCACACGTGCCCTGACGCTGAGCTGCAGGAACATTCTGGCTGGAGGTCACTGACATGCTGTTTTCCTTATTTTTCCTGCACAAAGACATTTGCACAGGGTCATTTGTATTCATTACTGATGCAGAGTTTTCCCATCAGGGTATTTATAGATCTCAAAATTATTAATATTTGATTTAGGGAAGTATTCTTAACCCGGGCAGGAATTAAGGCGTGTGTATTTTCATGCAGACAAATGTAAACAGTGGCTGAAATATTTCACCAGATCCAAGCTCCTGGGGCCCTTTTTTGCCTAGTTTATCTCTCAGGTAGGCTGGTTTTCATTTTGTTCCTTTCCAGGTCACTGTTATTTATGCTCCTTGTTTTATCTGGCTGCATCTGATCCTGCTGGCAAAGGATTAAATGCACTTACCTTTTCTTCCCCTCAGACATGTTTGGGATGCCTGAGCTAACTCATGAATGAAACTGCATATTGCTGAAGCCCGATCCTCCTTTATCATATTAACATTTCAAGTGTCAGATGCTTTTTAAAGTTCTGCAGAATTACTCCTTGGCTGCGTGGAAGGTGCTGTGTAAGAAATGGCTGAAGGGATGAAAACTGGCTGCCATGAATTCCCCAGCTAGGAGGGAAAGCTTTGGGAAAGACTAAAATCCTGCATCACATTTGCAAGCAAATACTGTCCCATTACAGAAATCACTTTAAAAATATGATTTAAGCTCTTTGGAGTAGAATGAGAAATCTCTGTGAGGCTAAGAAGGGAAGGAGGAGGAGCTGCTCTTTCCTCCTCTCCTCCGTGGCATGACAATGCCAGTGATCACATTTCAGAGCACTTTTCAGGAGTATTTCTTTGCTGGTCAAATATTTACCAACCACATTCTACTGGCAGTGGCTTTCTGTTCTTTGGTCTTTGTATTCACCCCTTGAACAGCAAATTCACAGTAATGCTCTGGATTCATTTATCTTCTGTGGGTTCACCCCCTCAAAAATCAGTTTGAGCCCAGGAGAGGAGTCATTTCTCCTCCAGAGAGAGCCTCCTGCCCTGTGAGAGCTCCTCAACGCTCTAAACAAAATCTCTCATTTCTTTAATAAACTAAGCTGAGCTTTCGGTGGAATTAAAACCTCTCGTTTAGAAAATGTTCCGTATTTAGCAAACTCGCATAGTACATCAGGCAATTTGTTGGAACAAAGGGTGGCAGGGGTGGTGGGAATAGAATTTTGTGTCTAATTGGATTTGATTAGGAAAGTTACACAGCCCATCACTCAGCTTCCAGGACAGCCATAAAATGTCTTTGCCTTCCACGGAATTGCTGGCCAGGCCTCCAGGCATCAGGCTGGCTCCTGCTGAACACTTCAGCTCAAGGTTGCCAGTTAATGGGTAATGATAAGAACTGATCCCTTGCATTTTAATGGCTGTGACAAAATCAGGCAGAAGTACTGCAAAAATAACTTGAAATATAGGGGAGCGATCGTATTTTAATGCCTGGTAGCTGCAGATGTTCAAATGACTGTAATGCTATTAAAGTGAGTAGCTATTAATACACAAATATTTCAATGACATGCAAAAGCAGAGTCAAAAAACCCAACCCTGAAATAATGATAAAACTAAAATTGCCTGTTTATTGGAATTAGCCTTCAATCACTTCTTTCTAATGGGCAAAAGGCTGCACGTCTGACAGCACCACCCTCATTGCTTTTCCTCCCAGAGTTCATAGATTGCTTTTATGCCTCCATCTACCAATACGTGAAATCATTTCCCCATTTTAATTTTCTTTCCCTGTGATTTCAAGATATTGTGTATCAGTTTGCACTCGCTGGGCACTTAACCTTCCTATTATAACTTTCTTTCTGTGCGATGCTCTCCAGCACAACGGCACATAATCCACTTCCTTCGACGGCTTTTGGAACAGTGGCTGCAGCCTGCTGCAGGTCCTGCCTGCATTCGGGACATTTGCATCCACAGAACACCACTGGGATTATCACAGAGGTGTAAGCCCTTCATGCAGGCTCTGTCAGAGCAAAGTGAGGCTTCCAGTGCTGCGCTTTAATCCAGCCACAGAATTAATTTCCTTAACACGGACAGGGCCTCTCATTATGCCTCCCCCCTCCGGCCCTTCCCTCCTGCTGCTCCCAACACCAGTTGCACTCCATTTATTAGCACGAGCAGCGGCTCATGGAGGCAATGAAATGGGAATTTTAAGATGCTCGGGGATTTAATCAATTGGGTCTGATGCCAAAGGAAGTGTTCCCATCCAATTCAGTGAAACTGGGCCAGAGCTGAGCTGGCTGCTTCTGAGAACAGAATTATTTTAAGATAATGCCTCTCAGGCTTGTAAAGAACAGGATTATCCAAGGTGGGGGTAAAATCCAGCTGGCCATGGGCACGAGGAGCATGGCTGATGTTGGGGTCAGTGTCGGTGACCATGGAGCAGGCAAAGCAGGGAATGCAGCTTATCCTGAGGTGTGATCGGGACACACAAAGCAATCACACGGAGACGAGAGATGTCGCAGGGCAGAGAGTTCCTCTGAGCGAGCCCAAGGCTGAGCCAAGGCCGAGAGCCCTTCTGCTTGTATATTTCTTTCTTTTTATCCATTTGTGGGTCTGGCAGTGGATTGGCTTCTGGAGTTTTCACCTCCCAGCCCAATGGCCACACCAACTGTCAGCTACAATTGTTTTCAGGTTAGAAATATGCAAGCAAAGGACAGAGAATGAAAAACAAAGGATTTGTTTATGTTACATGTGTGAGAAAGGCAGAAACTGCTCCTAATACTGTACAGTAGCTAAAAAGTCTGACTCCTGAACAATCAAAAGGCTTTAAAAAACTCAGGGTGACACTGTGGCACCACCACCCCCAGGAATCTCCCCTTGGCTTGTGACACAGATAGTCCCAAAAAACCCCAGTTGTAACAGCTGACCTTGATCTTGACAGAAATGCACAATCTCATAACTGTGCCTGCAGATCAAGCCCTCAGATCAGCTGGTATCAGTGCCAGCTTAAGGAGGGAAGCGTCACTTAAAAATTAGGAAGATGAAATTGACATTAAGCACTTCTCTTTAAATAAGAATTTCATAACAGGAAAGATTTTCTCCTCATTTAATGACATCCAAAGAATCCTATATTTTGTCCATATATTTTTTGCCATTGACACTATTACGCCTAAAAGCCTGATTGGAGAAGGTGGGCTGCTCTAACCTGTATTACACCTAGAAAGACTGAAAATTGAATTTTTAACAGGTTTTAAATTTATTTTTAATAATCTACTTTCTAGTGGCTGTTTCAGTTAATTGAAGCTGATAGTGATTGTCAGTGGTAAGACCAGACTAACGGTCCATTGAGACCCATTGGCAAGATGCCACTTTGGCAACGTCCTGGAGATGTTTTACAAACCAAGTTCAGCTTAAGCTTGAGGTGAGTTATTTGGTATTTTTGCCAGTGGTAAGAGAAACTCTTCAAAAGCTAAAGCAGCTGGGAGAAAAGCACTGATTGATTTTTTTTTTTTTTTCTGGAGGAATTCACGGTATATCTGAGTCTGCTTGTTACTGGTGGCTAAATTCCCATCTAAAATTTGAAAAAGAATGTTTGTCAAAGCAGGACACAAAAGTTATATGGGCAACCCATGTGTGAAAACATGAACATGGAAAATTGCTTGGAAATTGATACAGCAACAAATCAGAGAACAGTGAGAGGGTGTAGTTGATAGGAGCGAGAGCTCAGTTGGTAGTTTAGGTCCACACCAGCTGCCATCAGGATGGACAGGGTTAAGCCAGGTCTTCGAAACAAATTATTAATTGGGAAGTTTAAATATGATCTTCATGGACCTGCTTACACCTGTGCAGGGTTTGGTTTATTTCCCACTTCGGTTCCTAGGAAGCGTTAATTAGACAACACTAGAGTAGAAGCATTGCTGTTCATCACATGTAATTTCAGAGAGCTGTCGACAGTGATGTCTGAATGACAAGTGGAAACGAAAAAAAAAAAAGAAAAAAATCATTAGCTGGAAGGAGTGTGAGACTGGCAATTAAGTTGTTATTATTGAACGTGAATATTGCAGTGGGTTCAGAAGCCCCAGATGGCAGAAGGGCAGCACGGGCTCAGGGGCTGTGTGGAAACATTCCAGGTAACCTCAGAGAATTCACTGTCTGCAAATTGTTTCCCTTCAGTAAGTACATGGCGATACTGCAGCTTTGCTGTGTTTTCTGAAATGAATACAGGGAAAGCACTTACAAACCCACTATTTCTCCATGCCTGGGTTGCTGGAAAATAAGTGAGGGGAGGAGTGGGTTTTGTCCTTTTTAACTTGTCATCTTAAAGATTAGAGTCATCTTTTCAACCTCACAATCTCATAAAGTGCCTCTCTGACAAACTTAAAATAAAAGCATCTTTTATGTGGCCTAACTTGATACCTATGACAGGAATTTGAAGTCCTTGACTTAACTGAAATTGAAAAAATATATTAGTTGGCCAAAGGAGTCCAAAGATGGGGCTGGAGGTGACAAAGGACACCAGGCAAGGCAAGCTGCAGGATGCATTTTCAAAATTCAAACAGCCTCTGGGGTCGGTCAAGCATAAAAATACAGGCTATCCTTCTCACGCTGGCCTCGCACAGCTGAAGCTGATATTTCCACGGTGAGAGCTGTGCCACAGGTCCCCGACCTTGTCAGCTCTTGTAAGAACTCGGGTGTTGTGAATACGTGACCAGCAGAGCTCTGAGGAAGCCAAATCTGCCTTGGGGTTTGCTCCTGCCCCGTGCTCAGCCACTGCCCCACAGAGGAGCTCACAGCCTGAGCTGGAGCTCGCTGAGGAACCAAGGCTTGACCCCAGTCCTAGCGAAGGCTTTGTGCAATAATAACTGAAAGTTCGTATTGCCTTCCAGGCAAAAGCCCAAAGTGGAGCTTCAGAGGTGTGGTGGGGTTCTCAGGCTGGGCTACATCAGCTCCAAGCAGGCTGAGAGCATCCTCCTGCTCCGTGCCAGGGCTGAGCTGGACCTCGCTGGTACAAATCTCTGCGCTGAGCTCATGGTAACTCATTAAATCCCTGTAATTCTATCATGTCTACGAGTCCTATTTGATCACACTCTGCCAATTAAAAATGCGTCTTGTTTTTCTGAGCTAATTTATTTTTTGACATCCCTTCCTCTGACCAGTTCCACGTTTCATTACAGAAGTGGCTGCACTTCTGTGCTGGACATTTCTTGATTAGAGACCTGCACATGCATGGAAATTAAGGACATCTCTTCAGGCCAGGGCTCCTACACCAAGTCTGGGTCAACAGATGCTGTGTCAAGTCTCTGCTATCCCCAGAGGAGATGTCTTTGTTTCTCAGCCAGCACATTTCAATAATTCATGACACAACTGGACAGAAAGGGAAACAGAGGTGACAGTCACTTAAATCTTATTTGCTGAAGAAGCAAATTGTTTTCCTCACGTCCTTCCTCCTTATGCCATGACAGCAAAGCATCCACCACCCTGTCCAGAATTCCTCTGTGTACAAAAGGACAGACATCAAGTCCTTTCTCCCTGCTGGGAAGGTCCCAGCACAGGGAGGAGCTGGAGCTGCTGGAGAGAGCCCAGAGGAGGCTCCAGGATGAGCAGAGGGATGGAGCAGCTCTGCTGGGAGGAAAGGCTGGCAGAGCTGGGATTGTTCACCTGGACAGGAGGAGCTTTGGGGTCACCTCACTGTGGCCTTGCAGAGCCTGAAGGGGGTACAGGAAACGTGAAGAGAGACAAATGGCAAGGGATGGAGGGACAGGACCCAGGGAATGGCTTCACACTGACAGAGGGCAGGGTTAGATAGGATTTTTGGGAAAAAATTGCTGCCTGTGAGGGTTCTGAGGCTCTGGCACAGGGTGCCCAGAGCAGCTGTAGCTGTCCCGGATCCCTGGCAGTGCCCAAAGCCAGGCTGGACACTGGGGCTGGGAGCAGCCTGGGACAGTGGGAGGTGTGGAAGGTGTCCCTGCCATGGCAGGGGTGGAATTGTGATGATCTTCAAGGTGCCTGCCAACCCAACCCATACTGATTCCAATGGTCACCCTTCTTTTCAGGGGGGAAGAATTGGCCCAGCAGCAGCATCTCCATCCCAAGGCTCCCCGTGCTCCTGGCAGTGAGTCCTGGCAGCCCTGGAACACAAATCCGGAAATTGCAGTCACTCCTCGTATGGAAATCAAAATCAGGTCTCACCCTTTCC
>JAIXNV010000583.1:0-21802 GCA_020917445.1 Riparia riparia
TTATTACCTTGGGCTTTAGGCAGCTCTGAGAAGTCTATTTGCCAGTAGTCTCCGGGCTGTGGACCTACCTTTAACCCTCCCATTTGAACCTGTTTTCGCACTAAAGGGTTATTTTTCACACAAGTAGGACATGTTGCATTAATTCTTTTAGCCATTGTTAACATCTGATTAGAGATTACCTCATTCTTTAGGAATTTTACCAATGCTTCTGCTCCCCAGTGGCACTTGTGATGCTCGGTTTCCAGTATTGCTCGCATTATCTTCATGGGTACCACCACTTGCCCTGTTGCTGTCACGTACCATCCTTTATCATTCTTCTGGGCTTTCACTAGATGGGCTAGCTTCACATCATCTGGTAAGTATGGGGGGTCATCCTTCATGTAGGAATCTACCCGATTTCTTCTAGCTGGAACTAATTGAGTCCTTATTTCCTTTGCTACTCCTTTAGCTGCTTTATCAGCCAATCGATTACCTTGGTATATTTTCCCATCTTCTCTTCGGTGTCCTGGCACATGCATTACTGCCACTGCCGCAGGTTTTCTTACAGCTTCTAACAGAAGTAGGATTTCATCCTTATGTTTTATTGTTGATCCCTGAGATGGTAACAACCCTCGTTCCTTCCACAGAGCTCCATGTACGTGCACTACCCCAAAGGCATATTTCGAATCAGTCCAAACATTAACCCTTTTTCTTTCGCTCAAAACGAGGGCTCGGGTTAAAGCTCTAATCTCTGCCTTTTGGGCCGATGTCCCAGGGGGAAGAGCCTTTGCCTCTATTACTTGAAGAATCATGACTACCGCATATCCCGCATACCTGGTGCCATTCTCAACAAAACTGGATCCATCGGTGAACAACTCCCAGTCTGGTCTTTCGATCGGTGTGTCCTTCAAATGTTCTCTGCTTGCATAAACCTGCTCAATTATTTCCACACAATTATGGACCAGATCCCCTTCCTCTCGATTCGACCTGAGGAATTCTGCTGGGTTTAAATGAGGGGTTATTTTTAGCTCTATATCATCTTGTTCCCGCAGTAACGCCTGATATTGCAATAGGTGGCTAGATGAGAGCCAATGACCTCCCTTTTGCTCCAAGACTGCAATTACCATACGGGATACATATACTTCCAAATTCTTTCCTAGAGTCAGCTTTCTTGCTTCTTGTATCAGCAACACAGTCGCCGCTACCGCCCTCAGGCATCCTGGCCACCCGGCACTTAATGTGTCCAGCTGTTTGGAAAAATACCCCACAGGCCGCTTCCATGGCCCTATTTTCTGTGTTAATACCCCCAATGCCAGTTTCTGTCTTTCAGTGACGTATAGCTGGAATTCTTTGCTCAGATCTGGCAATCCCAGCGCAGGAGCATCCTTTAGGGCCTGCTTCAGTTCTAGGAAGGCCTTTTCCTGGGCCCTTCCCCAAACCCATTGCATTTCTTTAAGAACTTCATATAGGGGCCGTGCTAACAGTCCAAAGTTCAAAATCCACAACCGACACCACCCCACCATTCCTAGAAAGGATCGGAGCTCCTGATGATTTCTGGGCACTGGTATGGCACAGATAGCTGTTATGCGGTTAGTTCCTAATTTCCGTACCCCCTTGGAGATTTCACACCCCAGGTAGACAACTTCAGTTCTTACCAGCTGCGCTTTGTCTCTTGAGACCCGGTATCCTCCTTGTCCCAGCATGTTCAGAAGACTTATGGTTAATTGAGAGCAGATGTCTCGTTCCATTGCTGCTAAAAAGATATCATCCACATATTGAAGAACTACATAAAGCATGCTTGGTACTGTTACCTGGGTCGTCTTCCACTCTTCTAATTCACGAGCTAGTTGGTTTCCAAAAAATGGTAGGAGAATTCTTGAATCCTTGTGGTAACCTGCTCCAGGTCAGCTGTCTCTTTCGTCCCGTGTCTGGACTCTCCCATTCAAATGCAAAATATTTCCTGCTTTCAAGTGCCAGAGAGATGCAGAAAAAGGCATCTTTCAAGTCAATCACAGTAAACCATTCAAATTTCTCTGATACAGATGTCAACAAGGTATAAGGGTTGGCAACTACTGGGTGAATATCTTTGGTTATTTCATTGATTGCTCGCAAATCCTGCACTAGCCTATACTTTCCATTGGGCTTTTTAACTGGAAAAATGGGAGTGTTATATTCGGACTCACATTCCTGCAAAATGCCTAAACTCAGGTATTGTTCAATGATTGGGGCTATTTCCCGCCTGACCTCAGGTTTTATAGCATACTGCTTTAGTCGTACTGGTTCCTTTCCCTCCTTTAGTTCTACAACTACCGGCTGCGCTGCCTTTGACTTCCCAGGGGTCCCGGTCTCCCATACCCAAGGAACTACAGCTTGCTCAATTTCTTTCTCAATAAGTTGGGGCTCTACCTCCTTAATGATAAACATTTTTGCAATATTTTCTTCTGGAATTTCTAGCTTAACCTTGTCCCCGTCAAAAATAATCTTTGCCTGCAACATTGATAACAGGTCTTGTCCCATCAATGATTCAGGACTATTTGGCATATACAAAAATTGGTGATCAAATTCCTTTCCCCCAAATTTTATATCGACCGGCCGAAGAAATGCCCTTTCTTCAATTTTCCCAGTAACCCCTACTACATATATCTTTGTGTCACTTAATGACCCCACCCGGGTATTGACTGCAGAATAAGTGGCACCATCTACTCTAAATTCTAACGGCTCTCCCTCTACTTCCATCATAACCTTAAGATCCCGGTCTAGTCAGCTCTGATTCTGATATTCTCCCATCACTAACGCTTGAGCGACCTCTATTGTCGGATTCCCAAATTGTCTCGGAATTCCAATCCCACTATTCAATGGGCACTCATTTTTCCAGTGTCCCTTATTTTTACAAAGGGCGCATTGGTCATTACCTAGTCTCACCGGACCCCCACCACGACCTCTACCAAATCCACCTCTGCCGCAAGCACGCCCCCTCCCATTATTTCTCCCTACAGCCTGCTGGAGTACTGCCAACATGCTAGCCTGTTGTTTCCTAACTGATTCTTTTTCTCGATTGTTGTAAACCTTCCAGGCAACCTCTAACAACTTTTCCAAGTTCCGGGTATCTTCACCTTCCAACTTCTGTAATTTCTTTCTAATATCCTCTTGGGACTGCCCCATAAAAATTAATGCTAACTGTAATCTACCCGCTTCCCCCTCTACTCCTAGGCTAGTATACCGTCTTGCAGTTTCCTTCAATCGTTCCAAGAAAGCAGAAGGTGATTCATTCTTTTCCTGCTTTACTGAATAAAGTTTAGACCAATTCACTGTCTTTGGAATGCCTGTTCTAACTCCTTCAATTAACAGCTCCTGGTATCCCTTTAACGCCTGATATCCCCCCGCTGTATTGGGGTCCCATTCAGGGTCTTCCCTCGGTACTAATTCATTCAGGGTTCCATCCGCCACCCGCAACCTTATCATTTCACTTACCTTCTCCGTCATAGCCCGCAACACCATTTCCTTTTCAGTAGAATCCATCAGAGTATCTAATAAAACCTGTAAATCATTCCAATCAGGGTTCTGAGTTTTAATTACCATTTTTACTACCCTGGCCGTACGGTCCAGATCCTCCCGATAAGATCCCACGGACTGCTTCCAAATCATCAGGTCAGTTGGGGAAAACGGAACCTTTACCATCACTCGGTCCCCCTGGGGTCCCACTGCCTCTCTCAAGGGGGCCATCACGTGTGTCTTCCCCCTCGGCCCCCCTCTTCGAGAGACCAGGTGACCCCTCATCTGCCTAGATATCGGGGTATGCCGCTTATCTTTGCCGTTCCCCTCCTCCCGTGTCTCCCCACCCCCCTCTTCTTCCTCCTCCGAAGCGGTCTCAGATGGGGGAGCACTAGGGGAAACTAGTAGCGACACATCTTCCTCAGGATCTTTATATTTAACCGGATAACCCGCCTTCTGATCCCAATTCTTGCACCCCCGACACTTCTCATTAGTCACCGTTAGGACCATTATTCCACATTCCTTCTGCCATTCCGTTTTTCGACCCAAATAGTAAAACAAATCCAAATACGGTATCTCCTCCCATTTACCATTATCTTGTAAATAATGCATCATTGGAGTAATAATGTCATGGCTCAGAGTCCCATTCCTAGGCCATTGCATTCCCGCGGTATCATATTGTGGCCAAACATAATTACAAAAATCAATCAGCTTATCTTTAGCTAATTCTTGACCAAAATTTCCTTCCTTCCATTTCTTTATTAAACATCCTAGGGGTGAATCCTCCGGGATTTCTATCCCTGTTGAGGAGGTTTTAAATCCTTTAAATGGCATCCTTTGCCACCTTATATTCCTTACCACCTTTTATCCTTTACCACCTTTATTCTGCTAGCAGGTATTGATCCTACTCGATTTTCGTCGAGATTTACGGTCAATTTTTTTTCCACCAACCTGGGACGTCCAAGCCCAACCGTGCGGAGCGCAAGTCTGTCTTATTCGGCAGGCGTCCAATACCTTTCAAGAATAAAGCACCTTTTGGGCTTACCTCGTAGTTGTCCGACAGGCGCGGGGTCGGGCACGGGTTGATGTCTCCCCAGAAATCACCTGGTGCCGGTGCGGAGCAGATCACCTCGCGAACGGCCCCAGCAACCCTCGGAGTCCTGCCGCCGGTCGCCAGAAAACTGTTGCCCAGACGAAGGAACACAAACTAACAGAGTAGTTTATGCGGGGCTTTATTCGGGCCCGGGGACCAGGGGACTTGTGTCCCAAATCAGAATCCCACCGACCCTCATTTTCTTAGAGCTTTTATACTATTTCTTACAGATTACATCATCAACGTACGTGTTATACATGACATTTCAGTTTAACATTAATCTTCTGCATTTCTATAGGCTATACATCTTCTAAACATTTACTTCCCTATTCTACTTCTCCTTATCCTGTTCCCATAGAGTCTACCTCCTACATCAAAGGCCCCCCACCATTAATTCTATTCTTGTTTGACTATTGCATTCACAGCAATCATCTAACCACGATGTCTCGCTCCGTTCCTCCTGCTTCAGTGGTCAGCACATTCTTTTCTTGTACTCCCCCTGTAATACAGTTAATTTCCAACACTGCCAGTGCCAGGAGAGCATCCTGCTGCTCTCCTGCCCCAGCATCACAGAAAGGAGAGGGTGGTGGTGCCAGATCTCATGCAGAGTCACAGCTGTGCCAGACATTCATTTATTGATCCCGATAGTTGATAGAGGGTGGATCAGGGGGTGCCCGCCGTGGATCAGTCCGTGCAGTACCTGGGGCAGCTGCAGACTCTCCCCTGTCCTTTTCTCCTCCCAGGCAGCACGTCCAACTCCTAGGCAGGGACATCCGCTGATGGTGAGTGATTCCCTCCCTGCAAACCCAGTGTCCATCAGCATCAGGCCAAGGCTGCCCAGCTGCCAACACCATGAAACTGGGAGCTTTCAACAGACAGAATCTGGCTTGGGTCTAAGGGCCTATTCTGCACAAAATTCCCCTCCACATAATGTCCCTTTTCCCACAACAGCTTCTGTTTCTCCACTTACCAATCCTCCATGCTTCTAGAATGTTGGGGGTTAGGTTTTCCTGTGGAATTTTTTCCCTCCATATGTTGCTAGGAGACTAAATACTGATAGTTAAAGGGTGCTTAACCCTGACAGAAGGTGTGGATCACTTAGTTTAGGGGGAGGAAAAAGGCTCCCAGGAGCTGAGGGTGGGGGTTCTTTTCGGCTCTCAGTTTTCTGGGGAGGACGATCGGGCGACTGGTAGCTGTGCGGATTTCACAATTAACGGAGGGATTTGGTCCTGAGAATTCTATCATCTGTTGAAGCGCCCATGAATTCGGAGGTTTTTTGCCTGCCCTGCTGGATTTTGGATCAGCCTGGGTCCAGCTGCCGCGGCTTCTCCAGCACTGCTCACTTCGCCTGCCAGGACACCCCCTGCCTGCTGAGGGCAATCCACCGCTTCCAGCCATCAGCCCGGAGTTTCCACCATTTGGGTTTGGTGCTCTCGGGATTCCGAGAGATCAGACTGCTCGGGACTTGTGAGACAAAGCCCCTCGGGGTTCTTGGTTCTGTTTTTATTATTATTATAATTGCTGTTGTCATTTGTCTGTCCTGACATATTGACTAGCAAAGGACTGATATTCCTTTCCCCATAGCTCTGACTGAAAAGTTTTTTTTTAATCTTCCAGATTATAATAAATATTGCCTTGGAGGGAAGGGATTGGAATTCTGCATTCCTACAGAGGCCTGCCTATCCCTAGCAGATACCTGTCTTTTCAAACCAAGACATGGCTAACTTGAGAAATACTCTTTATGGTTCAATTTATTTTATGGTTTTGTGCTTACTTATAGGTGGTATCTTTAATATTTAGGGGACACTGGACATTTTTTAAAAGTGATGTAACTGATTTAAAAGAGAAGAAGGAAATGAGAGATTGAAAAGCCTCAGCCCCTACTTTTCTTCTAACAAACTGGATGTAATTATTGATACATTTTTAAACCATGTTGTTGGAACTAGGACATAGGGTAGGATGAAGAAACTATAAACTAAATATATTTGGCACAAACTCTAGTATTTTATAAACTTTTTGTCAATTATAATTACTGAGTTTAATAAAATAGTTATTTTAATTTATGTATTTTTAGTGTAAAAGCTATGTCTTAGGGACAACATTGGAGTTCTTTTTGGTTAAGAAAATAAATGTAGGGACTAGAAAGGTATTAAAACTTTTAAAAAGCTTGGGAAATGGAAACAGAGAAAGGACTTTATTCTAAGAGACATTAGGAATTTCAGGAGTAACATGGCTACTGACTGTTTTATTTTTATATAAAGGACAACTAAAATGCAATTAATCAATACAAGTTTTTTTTCCCCCCCACTCTCTTGAGCGGCAATAAAAAGGTATTGTCCTGGTTTAGGGCAAATTTGGGAGAAAACCCCTGAATAGGATCCCTCTGGGGAGCAAACCCAAATGGCCCTTCCCCCCAACCAGTCCAGTAAAGAACTTGCTCAGAGAAAAGCGGAAAAAACTATTTTACTTAACAAACAAAGTGCATACAAGTACAAAGAATGAATAATATGAAACAATAAAACCTCTCATTCTGGAGTGAGATGGCAAATTGAGAAAGTCCTTGCCGTGGATGGAGCTCAGCTCTCTCTCAGTCTCTCCTCAGTCCCAGTCCCTCTGGCGCTGCTGGAGAATGCCGAGGTCCAGGCCCCGGTGGGCCGCAGGTGCAGCCCCCAGTGCTCCCCTGGGTTTTCAGTCCAGAGCAGGTTCAAACAGTTCCAAGAGAAAGGAAAGAAAAAACAGTCCAGGGAACTTCTCTGCCCTAGCTAGCTGAAACTAACTAAAAGCAAAAAAATCTCTGTCCTTCAGTCTCTCCAAGCCTCCACCGAAACACCCCGTCCGCAGAAGAATGTGGAGGAGTCAGGCAGTTTTCTCAAAACAAACTCCGCGCTTCTCCTTGCTCTTAGAACCAGTCTTAAAGGCACAGGACTCAATATACAGCACAAACAGAACAGACGAGTGGGGATACAAACATCATAAAGTTACCCTAGGACATTCCACCCCTTATCCCCATATCGTCAGTTTACTAAAACTAATATATACTCTAGCTCTACACACACATACATCTATATAAAAAACAATATGCAATATACAGCTACATACAGTGGCAGTACTATTTAGCACACAGCGATAATTCCACATGGTTCCCACCTAATAATTAAATTTCCCTCGGGTACACAGCGTGTGGTTCTATTTTTCTGCATTACTTACTATGTGCAGCTTGGTCTCTGAACAAAGCCTCTGATGGGATCTTCTGTATTTGAAGCAGAATTGATCTAAATTGTCTTTTCTAACAAACTTTTTACATGTACTACTGGGACTTTCTCTCTATTTCCTGTATGTAGGGGCTCAGATTGGGCAGGGCTTGCTCTGTTGGTGGAACTTTGGGTGTTAACTAACTAGATGGCTTTTGCTAGGTGCTGCTCTTCATTTTTGAATGATCTCAGTGCTTTTAGGGTGGTTTTTAGCAGTCTATTGTATCTTTTTACTTTTCTTGAAGCTGGTGCATGATAGAGGATATGGTACACCCACTCAGTGCTATGTTCTTTAGCTCAGTTGTTGATGAGGCTGTTCTTGAAATGAGTTTTATTGTTTGACTTAATTTTCTTAGGGGTACTATGCTTCTAAAGAACTTGCTTTTCAAGGCCCAGGATAGTGTTCTGGGCCGTAGAGTGGGGCACAGCGTAGGTCTCCAGCCATCCAGTGGTGGCTTCCACCATGGTCAGCACACAGCACTTGCCTTGGCAGGTTTGTGGCAGGGTGATGTAGTCAATCTGCCAGGCTTCCCCGTACTTATACTTGGACTATTGCCTACTATACTATAGGGGCTTCACCCGTTTGGCCTGATTGATGGTAGCACATGTCTCACAGTCATGGCAAACCTGAGAAATACTGTCCATGGTTAGATCCACCCCTCGGTCTCGTGCTTACTTATAGGTGGCATCTCTGCCCTGGTGACCTGAGGCATCATGGGGCCATTGAGCTAGGAACAACTCTCCCTTGTGTTGCTAATTTAAATCTATCTTTTACCCTTTTATCTTTGCAGCTTGATTTACTTGCTTGTTGTTTTGGTGCTCCTTGTTAGCTTGACTCTTGGGGACATGGGCATCTACATGACGGACTTTCACAGGTAGTTTCTCTACCTGAGTGGCAATGTCTTTCTACTCATCAACAGCCCAGATTGGTTTTTTTCTACGCTGCTAATTGGCTTTTTTCTACTTTTCTAGCCATCCCCACAGAGCATTGGCTACTATCTACGAATCAGTGTAGAGGTGGAGCTTTGGCTACTTTTCTTTTTTAGCAGTGTCTAGGGCCAGTTGAACAGCTTTGAGTTTAGCAAGTTGGCTTGACTCGCTTTCTCTTTTAGTGGCTTGTGCAACTTGTTGTGTGGGGCTCCATACGGCTGCTTTTTACTTTTGTTTTATCTTAACGATGCGGCAGGAACTGTCAGTGAAAAGAGCATAACGTTTTTTCTGCTGGCAGTTGGTTGTATGGTGGAGCTTTTTCAGCATGTGTTACTTGTTCTTGCTCTTCTTCATTTATGAGACTAAAGTTTTTACTTTCTGGCTAGTTTGTAATTATTTCTAAAATCTCAGGGCGATTTGGGGTTTTAATGTGGGCGCGCTGGGTGATGAGGGCAATCCATTTGCTCCATGTGGCATTGGTGGCATGGTGGGTAGAGGGAACTTCTGCTTTTAACATCTATCTTAGCACTGGTAGTCGAGGTGCCAGCAGGAGTTGTGTTTTAGTGCTTACTACTTTTGAGGCGGCTTGAACTCTTTTATAGGCAGCTAAGATTTTCTTTTCTGTTGGAATGTAGTTGGTTTTAGACTTTCGGTATCTTTGGCTCTAGAATTTCAGCGGTCGGCTTTGAGTTTCCTCAGGCACTTTCTTCCAAAGGCTTTAGGACAGGCTATTGTTCTTGGCTGCTGAGTAGAGCACGTTTTTTACATTTGGTCCGGTCTTGACTGGGTTAAGGGCTACTGCATGAGCGATTTCTTGCTTGAGCTGGGCAAAAGCTTGTTGCTGTTTAGGGCTCCAGTGGAAATTGTTCTTTTTGCAGGTAACTAGGTAGAGAGGGCTCACAATCTGGCTGTACTCAGGAATGTGCATCTTCCAGAAACTTATGGCGCTTAGGAAAGCTTGTGTTTCTTTTTGTTGGTTGGTGGACACATGGTTGTGATTTTGTTGATGACTTCAGTGGGAACTTGATGCTTTCTATTGTGCTACTTTACTCTTAGAAACTGGATTTCTTGAGCAGGTCCTTTAACTTTGCTCTTCTTGATAGCAAAGCCAGCCTTCAGGAGGATCTGGATGATCTTTCTTCTTTTCTTAAACACTTTCATTGCTGTGTTCTTCTACACAATGATGTTATCAATGTAGTGTAGATGTTCTGAGGCTTTACTTTTTTCTAGTGCAGCCTGGATTAGTCTATGGCAGATGGTGGGGCTGTGTTTCTACCTTTGGGGCAGTTGGTTTTAGGTGTACTGCACGCCTCTCTAGGTGAAAGCAAACTGAGGCCTGCATTCTACAGCTAGAGGAATGGAGAAAAATGCATTGGCAGTGTCAATTGTGGTGGACCATTTTGCTGCCTTGGACTCCAGCTCGTACTGGAGTTCTAGCATGTCTGGCACAGCAGCGCTCAGTGGTGGAGTTACTTCGTTTAAGGCACGGTAGTCTACAGTTAATCTTCATTCTAAGAGACATTAGGACTTCAAGAAGCAACATGGCCACTGTCTGTTTTATCCCCACCCAAAGGACAACCAAAAAAAAAAAAAAATGCAGTTAATAATAATCAAGACAAGTTTTTTCCACTCTCTCGTGCCCAGCAGTCGGCGCCAATTTGAAGTATGTTCTGGTTTGGAGACAAATTTGGGGGAAAACCCCTGTATAGGATCCCTCTGGGAAGCAAACCCAAGTGGCTCTTCTCTTCGACTAGTCTGAAAAAAAACCCCCTTTTTGGAGAAAAGTGGAAAAAGCTGTTTTACTAAACAAATAAAGTGCATACAAGTATAAGGAATGAATAATATGAAACAACAAAACCTCTCCTTCTGAAGTGAGATGGCAAATTGAGAAAGTCCTTGCCGTGGGTGTAGCTCAGCTCTCTCTCAGTCTCTCATCAGTCCCAGTCCCTCCGGCGCTGCTGGAAAATGCCGAGGTCCAGGCCCCGGTGGGCCGCAGGTGCAAGCCCCCAGTGTTCCCCTGGGTTTTTTCAGTCCAGAGCAGGTTCAAACAGTTCCAAGAGAAAGGAAAGAAAAAACAGTCCAGGAAACTTCTCAGCCCTAGCTAGCTAAAACTAACTAAAAGAAAAAAAAATCTCTGTCCTGCAGTCTCTCCAAGCCTCTGCCGAACACCCTGTCCACAGAAGAATGTGGAGGAGTCAGACAGTTTTCTCAAAACAAACTCCGCACTTCTCCTTGCTCTTAGAACCAGTCTTAAAGGCACAGAACTCAATATACAGCATAAACAGAACAGACGATTGGGGATACAAACATCATAAAGTTAACCTAGGACACATGGCTACTGACTGTTTTAATTTTATATAAAGGACAACTAAAAAGTAATTAATAATCAATACAAGTTTTTTTTCCACTCTCTAGAGCATCAATAGCAAAGTATTGTCCTGGTTTAGGGCAAATTTGGGAGAAAACCCCTGAATGGGATCCCTCTGGGGGGAAAACTCTAATGGGCCCTTCCCCCAACCGGTCCAGTAAAGAACTTGCTCAGAGAAAAGTGGAAAAAACTATTTTACTTAACAAACAAAGTGCATACAAGAATAAAGAATTAATAATATGAAACAAAAAAATAAATCTCATTCTGAAGTGAGATGGCAAATTGAGAAGGTTCTTGCTGTGGATGTAGCTCGGCTCTCTCTCAGTCTCTCATCAGTCCCAGTCCCTCTGGCACTGCTGGAAAATGCCGAGGTCCAGGCCCCGGTGGGCCGCAGGTGCAAGCCCCCAGTGCTCCCCTGGGTTTTTTCAGTCCAGAGCAGGTTCAAACAGTTCCAAGAGAAAGGAAAGAAAAAAAAGTCCAGGAAACTTCTCTGCCCTAGCTAGCTGAAACTAACTAAAAGCAAAAAAAAATCTCTGTTTTGCAGTCTCTCCAAACCTCCACCGAACAGCCCGTCCGCAGAAGAATGTGGAGGAGTCAGGCAGTTTTCTCAAAACAAACTCCGTGCTTCTCCTTGCTCTTAGAACCAGTCTTAAAGGCACAGAACTCAATATACAGCAGAAACAGAACAGCGGACTGGGGTTACAAGTGCTGGGGAGGATGAAGCCAGAAAGCCCTATAAATATGAGTGCTTAGATTCTGAGAATGTGAAACCTGTAAGTGAGATAGAATTGAAAGTAAGTTTTAATGTTTGAGATGTCCTAGCTACTGGATGTCTGGGAAAACAGTCATGTGACCAGCTGAAGGTCACCTGCAGCTAGACCCAGAGATCAAATGGAATGCTCTGTCTCACCCCCAATGTATGGTTCATCCCACACCTGTACCCCTCCCCTGAAGTATCAGGTATCTGTAACCCCATTGGCCCAAGTCCTGTTCCAGCCCACTTTGAAGCCCCCTGATAAGGGGGCTGCGAGGGTGGGTTGGTCTCTTTGCTCTTTGCTCTTTTCCCTCTCCCTCTCTTTGCCTGGCACCCTTCCCCAAGGACTTTCCTCTTGGAATTTCCTCTCCCTACCTCTCCCTACCTCACCCTTCCCCCACCTCCCTAGGCCTTGCCACGAGCTGTGCCTGGCAACTCAGAGCAAGGTCTCATATCCTTTAAAATAAACCTCATCTTCTAAAACCCAACTTCAGGGATCTCTCGTCTATATTCATCCACACCGTCCTGGAGTCTACAGCAGCAAAGTAATTTCTACAAACATCATAAAGTCACCCTAGGACATCTGTCATGGCAATTGCCATGGAAACCCAGCTGATTGGAAATGCAATGGTGGACAAAGGTTTTAGTGGCGCCTGTCACAATAGGACAAAGGGTGGTGGTTTTAAACGAAAGGAAGGGAGGTTCAGATAGGGGAGATAAGGAGGAAATTCTTGATGATGAGGTTGATGGTACACCAGGACAGGTTTCCAGGGAGGAGCTCAATGCCCCATCCCTGGAAACATCCAAGTCCAGCTGGGACAGGGCTCTGAACAACCTGATCTGGTGAAAGATGTCCCTGCTCATGGCAGGGGTTGGGATGAGATGAGCACTGCAGAGCTCTTCCCATCCAAAGCATTCCAGGATTGCATGGGGAGAAGGGGCTGCTCACTGGACTCCATCCACTCCCTTGACTCCTCCTTGTCTCTGCTGGAGCCCACATCCAGCAGCCAAAGCCAGCCCCTTCTCTGGCCTTTCCCTGCCCTGCCCCAGGGGCTGACAGAGCCAGGCTGGCACAGGTGCCCTTTAGGCTTTGCAGGGCTCAGGCACAGCGGCTGGGACAGAGTCAGGGCTGAGGTCACACTCTGTGGGCTGGGGCAGAGCCCAGGCAGAAATGAGCCCTGGAGCAGCAGCTCTGCAGTGGTGGCCACCAGGCCGCCTTGCCAAGGGAGGCTTCTGGCCATGGCCTGGAAGCAGCTGCTGCTGCCAAGGTGCCTTTGGTACCTCAGGCTCTCCCTGGCACAGCTCCCAGCACGGCACTCTGCACTTGTGCCCGAGGCCTTCACTGTGTTGGGGCCGGCCTGGGACTTTTCCTGGAGCGGGATCTGCCCTGGCCCCGGCACAGGAAAGGCATTTCCTGCTGGAGCAGGAGGCTCTGCCTGAAATGGGCTCAAACTCCAGCAAGGCCCTGTTTACTTCCAAATTGCTTCCTAGAACAATAACTTCTAATAATTGTTATAGATCCTATACTGTGGAGTAAATAAGTCTTATTTTTATTTTCCCTGTGGTGTAAATAAATCTTTCTGTCTAATCATGATCAGAATCAATCATTGCTGTATTTATATAAATATATCTGGTATTCCATGGTTAATCCTGTGGGACAAAGTGCACACAGTGCAATCCCGCCTGTCCAATCTTTTTGCACATAAACGTTTGGCAAAAAACCTGCACAACTACATGTATCATTAGGCATGACACTCTGTAGATTCTCACATAAACACTTGCATAATTATATATGACACTTCTAAACATATAAAGCTTTTTTTTTCTTTGTTTGCTTCTTTAAAGCTCAAAAAATGTAATGAAATTCTCTTCTAAAAATGCAGAGACTGCTGTGTGCCTAAGCAAGCCATTATTTGCTTGCTCACAATAATTTTTTCCCTATCTTTTAGAGTCACCGATGCATTAATTGCTTATCCAAACTTGAAACAGTTCATGAGCCACTCTGAAGAAAAATAAATATTAATGAGACAATTTCAATGGAATTCATGTCCTCTGCCTCCTAAAGCTGAAAGACTATTTATTACATGTCAGAATTAAGTCTTGATACCTAATAAATGGGAAAATGTGAAATACATTGGGTCGATCACCATGTTCCAAGGGATCATCGCTTTTTAGTCTTATTTGACCAAATTAGTGATCAAAGAGAGGGAGGACTGGTCAATTATAACAGAGAAAGTAAGTGAAAGAGGTGTGCTGGCTTGAAAGCAAAACCAACAGGAGACTCCAAGTCAGAAAAAAAACCCAATTTAATAGGAGGTGAAAATAAAAGGTAAAATAAAACAAATGCAATAGTACAAAAGATCACTGACAGAGTCAGAATACAACCTGATTCCCTGTGGTGGTGGTAGCAGTCCAGATGAAGTGGTCTGGTTGGAGCAGCGATCCCACAGAAAGGTCTGGTAGCTCTTGTTCTCTGGGAATCCAGTGGGTAAGGCTGCCCGTGCTGTCCCAAATCCCAGATTCTATCCAGGTGGGAATGCTTGGCTCCTCCCCCTGGGCACAGCATCTCACAATGGGCTAGTATCATTTTATCAGTCTTGCAATGAATCCTTGATTGCCCATTGAACAGAGATAGCTCCTGGAGGGAGTTATCTATGAGTCATGCAGCAGGGCATTGATGGGCCATTAACAGAAGATAGTCTGGAGGCAGGGGGCAAGGGAAACACTGCCCAGCCTAGCTTCAACAGCTCATGTAGATGGTGATAGAATATATACTTTGGGCACATCTTACACTGTAACGTAGGACAAGGTAGAAATAATATATCCTTACCTGCTAAAAATCATTCTAATTTCTGTATCTACAATTTTGTTAAGATTGTCAGGTACAACTTTTCATATTTAGTGCTAGTTATATCCCACCAGTTAATCAAGTCTAATTATAAAACCTATCAGCAATTGTTACCCATGCTTATCAGAATAAACCTAACCCTAGTAAAGCAATTAATAAAGCATGACGATTTGAACAAAGTTGCAAAAGAAATTCAAGAGAACAGACAAAAAACCTATAGTAACTGTCCAACATGATACAAAAGAAATAAGGAGAGTTCTACAAAAAGTAAAGCAAGACACAAGCCACAACTCTTGTTGGATGCAGTCTTTAGATAGTCACTAAATGCAACTAGAGTCTTAAACACACTATGTCCCCCCATCATTATTTTGCTGATATTGCTTAGTATAAATTTAATAATGTCTATTGTAGTACTCATATAGAACTAGAGGATGTTAAAGCGAGTTGCAATTTTAACCTCATTATCTAAAACACCTAGGATAATGTTAAAAGAGAATTATCAAGATAGTGAGTTAAAGCTAGAGCTAAGCCCCAGTAGTAGTAAAAGAATTTACTAGATCTATAGAAAAGGGAGGGCATGAGACAGAGACTTGAAAATTCTAGCTAATCTTTATAGTAAATTTAAAAGCATACACTGTATTTTAGAATGTCTTGCACATTTTAGAAGGCGTTTAGTGAATATCGAGTGCTGTGCCTGTTTACATATTTTAAAGCAGTACAAACATCCAGGACCCCTCAGTGATAACAAGAAAGACTAACCTAAACATAACAAGATAACAAAGCAAAAAATTCAAAGAAAGAGAAATACACAGTCTCAGCCAGCAGAAACTGATGTCTTGCCTTGAAAAAGTGCCAAAAGGACCAAAGGACGCACAAGAAAAATAAAGGTGGAGAGTTCACTGAGGAAGACTCCATTTCTTTCATCTTCTAGAGACCCTTGGAGACCACCATGATGAACTAAGCATGCCCAAGAGGATGTACCAAGAGGAGTTAATTACTATACAAAGTGAGGATGAGTGAGGCCAGAGAATAAATATGTATAAGGCAGATTGTGCAATGCCATGCATATGTAAGACCTCAAAGAATAATAAGAGAGGCAAGCTCTCTAGTGTTCATGCATGTCTTTAGTGAAGTTAATCCCCATGCACCTCAATGTCAATTAAAAATACATACTACTCTAACAACTGTTGTTATAAAGTTCTTTTCTGCCTTGTTTCAGGGGAGATATTTGGAGTTTGCAGGGCTCCAAAGCCGAGCTGCAGATGCCCCTTGGGGGGACATCGGGGGGTCCTTGGGGGGTGTTTTTGGGGGTCCCAGTGGCGGTGGTGGCAGAGCCGTGGCAGGGGGCGGGCAGATGTGTGTGCCCACACAGGGGGTTGGGCTTCCCCAGCCGGGCCCTCTGAGCTCTGCCAGTGCCATGTGGAGACCACACGGGACTGGTGGGGAGCAGTGACACCAGGTTTGGGGATCCTCAGGAAAGCTGCAGTTTCCCTAAGCAGGACCCCTGAGAGAGGAGACCCCCAGAACCCTAAAGTGGGGACCCCAAGAGTGGAGGACACCTGGGATTGCTGAGACCCCAGCGAGGGATGCTAGGGCTGGAAGGGTGGGATGAGGGGTGATTTATTAATGTATGGATATTGATCTAATATCAATACCCAACTGTGAGGGACAAAAGACCCTCTAACAGGTTAGAGTTAGAAAGTGTAGGTTTAATGCAATGCCAGGCAGCTGCGTGGGATCGCTCCCTAATATGCACTGCAAAGTTACAAGTGATTACAGACTCTATTTATTTACATAAGTGTTGAATACCCCAAATACTAATACATATTCATAACATTAATGCCTGGCATCCTCTGCTTCATATTATAATTAGATAAAAGGCCATTAAGCATGCATAGTTTGTTCTTTGAATTAGGTCAGTGGTCTCTTTTATGGGGAGGGGTGATAAAAAGGGGAAGCAAGGAGAGTCTTCCTCATTCTAAACTTTCAACCTTTTCAATGGCTAACAGGACAAATGGAACCTGGTAGAACTCCAGTTTCCTGTTTCCGTGGCTGTTCAATGGGCTTCTGGATGTTAGAAGATTTACAGTTGTGTTCTTAGGTCTGTTTACCAGTTTCTTTCATTTCTCATTATAAACACAGCTAAACAAATACAAAAATGACAAGCAAATAGATATTCAGATCAGGGATAGCTATTTTAGATTGATTTCCTTTCAACTAATCATTGACTCCTAATTATTACCAGCACAGCCTATCTACCTATCTACTTTAACTAATTCAGGCAAAGCTTATCTGTAACTAAAACCTTAACTTTTCTAAAACCCTGAATTCCTTTGAAGTTCATATCTCACTGAAAAGGGCTTCAGTTATCCTTGTGCCAGAAGAGGCTGCTTCTAGTATCAGCCTAGTTGCCCCCACCCTGTGTGCTTTCAGTTTTGTCAGCACTCCCAGTATGAGCCCAGTCACTGCCAGTCATTCCCCATTATGATGCAGTTTGCCCCAGCATAGACCCAGTTGCTCCCAGGTGCTCCCACTTTCCTCCCGTGTGTTTCCGGTTCTCCCAGTTGCCCCTAGTATAGTCCCAGTCACTCCACAGATGATCCCAGTCCCTCCCTGCATGCCCCCAGTCCTGCCCAGTCACCCACAATGTAGACCTGTCACTCCAAACTTCTCACGGTAGTTTCCCAGTGTGGTCCCACTTCTCCCAGTGTGCTAGTTTGAAAACAAACCAATTGGAGATCCAAGTAAAAACTGTTCCATGACCCATTTCTCATAACTCCAGGGCAATATCTTCTCTTAATGGCCCAGCTGTTAAAACCAAATGGGGCAATGTTCTTGATCTCTTCCATGACCCATCCTTCCTCCAGGGAGATATCTTCTGTTAATGGGCCATTGAGTCTCACTGCATGACTGATAAAATTACATCATCCCATTGTGAGATGCTCCACCCAGAGGGAGGAGCCAAGCATTCCCACCTGCATATAATCTGAGATTTAAAGCACCAGGAGCAGCCTGGTTTCCAGTGGATTCCCAGAGGTAGACCAGACCAATCTACACCACCACTGGACCTTCAGAGGAAAACTACACCCTTCTACAGGAGCACTGGTTCTACAAAACCACATCTGTCACTCCAGGAGGACTGCAGCCACAATTTGATTGGACTGCAAGCAGCACCTTGAATAACTGGGTGTCAGGTTGTATTCTGACTGTGTCAGCATTTTTTTATTTTGCTACTGCATTTTTAGTTTAATTTTTAAATTTTTAGTTTAGGCTGTGAGGAAGATGCTCCAGGAGAGCCAGGCAGGTGAGGAGGACGTCAGTGCCCCTTTCCCCCTCTCTCCTGCTCCATCTCCCAGCCCAGCATGGCCCCTGGCTGCAGGACAACCCCGCTGCCGACGCCCTCCTGCCAGGAATGCAATGGGGGAATCTCCTTCCCCTTCTCTCAGGCATGGAGGCAAATCCCATCCTCTCCTTGTTCTTCCTCCCCCAGAAAAGGAGCTGAGGATGGAGACCAGGGAGGACAAATCCCGAGGGCAGAATCTTGTGGAAGAGGCCATTTTGAGCGGCTCCATGGTGCAGGAATTCAATGGAAAGGAAAAGCCCCTGAGATCCTGCAAGAGGAGGGCTTCCAAACCCATCCCAGGGTGCTCAGAGAAGGGAAGACCCAGCGTATGCTGGGAAGATGGACAGAGCTTCAGCCAGAGCTCCCAGCTGATTCAGAACCAGGTGATCCAAACTGGGGAACAGCCCTACAAGTGTGGGGAATGTGGGAAGGGCTTCAAGTACAACTCCACCCTTGTGACCCACTGTCGCATCCACACTGGAGAGAGGCCCTACAAGTGTGGGGAATGTGGGAAGAGCTTCAGCCAGAGATCCCACCTGATCTGCCACCAGAGGATCCACACTGGAGAGAGGCCCTACGAGTGTGGAGAATGTGGCAAGGGCTTCAACCAGAGGTCCAAACTGATCATCCACCTAAAGATCCGCACCGGGGAGAGGCCCTACAAGTGCAGGGAATGCGGGAAGAGCTTCAGCCAGAGGTCCCACCTGATCTGCCACCAGAGGATCCACACTGGGGAAAGGCCCTACATGTGTGAGGAATGTGGGAAGAGCTTCAACCAGACCTTCCACCTGACCTGCCACCAGAGGATCCACACTGGGGAGAGGTCCTACAAGTGTGGGGAATGTGGGAAGAGCTTCAACCAGAGCTCCAGCTTGATCCGCCACCAGAACCTCCATGCTGAGGAAAGGCCATACAAGTGTGGGGAATGTGGCAAGGGCTTCAACCAGAGATCCAAACTGATCATCCACCTAAAGATCCACATCGGGAAGAGACCTGAAAAGTGTCCCGAGGTTTCAGAGAAGCTTCAGTCTCCTCCTGCCCCAGCAGATTCACTGAGAGGAGAGGTCCTTCTGCTGCCAAGACTGCAGGAAGTGCTTCAAGCACAACTCCACCCTCATCATTCACCAGCATATCCACACTGGGGAGAGGCCCTACAAGTGTGCGGAATGCAGGAAGGGCTTTCACCAGAGCATCCAACTGGTCATCCACCAAATGATTTGCACCGGGGAGAGGCCCAACGAGTGTGGGGAATATGGGATGAGCTTCAGCATAAGGTCCCACCTGATCCGCCACCTGAGGATCCAAACCAGGAAATGGCCCTACGAATGTCCTGCTTGTGGGAAGAGCTTGTCCAGGAGCTCTCACTTGAGCAGACACCAACGGAGACACCGGTAAGGGAAGGCCTAAGAGTGCCTCAGCTGCGGGAAGAGCTTTGTGCAGTCCTCCAACTTAGTCCTGCTTCAGAGGACCCATATTGGGCAGAGAATTGGTGAGCCACATTCCCAGCGGTCTGCTTTGGGAAGATCCTGGGATGGTGGTCTTCTGGTTTGGTTGTCCCTCCTATTATTTTGATTCATCTTCATCCCTTTAAAACAGACAAAATTGGGAGTAAAAATCAACAAATTCATCAAAGGTATCTAAAGCCTCATGTTTTACTAGTGTTTCAGGGCAATCTGGGACTCAGGGAGATGTTTGGGAGGATTTGGGGCTTTGTGGGGTATTTGGTGTGGTTGTCTCAATTTCTTCTTCAAAGAGATGAGAGGGCTTGATCTATCACATTAAAATCACACAATGCTAAAACTACTCAATCTCACCCCAAAAGTAGTTGATTGCACAGCCCTTCAGGGAGGGATGGGGTTGGAAGGGGAATGGGTGAACTGGGAGGGAAATCAGGAGGGGTAAGATTGGCATTGGCTGGCATGGGATGAGTGGGATGGGGTTTGGGAGGTGTGAAATTTGGGAACTAGGGCTTGGTAAGGGGGTTTTGATGACCAGCAGGGATGGGATGGGTTTGGGTTGGGACTGGGGAGTTGAGGTGGGTCTGGAATGAGACAGCCAAAGGTTGGAAATGACAAAGGGATGGGGAGCCAGTTTCTGAGGGAGTTTTTTTGATACTCCACGTTCCTGAAGAGATTTTTGGGGTATCCCATGTTTCTGAGGCGGTTTTTGGCCACTCCCCAACCCTTGGGGGATTTCCTGAGAGCAGCTCCATGGAGCCCCATTGCCAGGGGAGGTTGCCTTGGGCATGAACTCAGAGCGGCAGCCAGAGTCCATTGCCTCAGTGCTGGAGAGCAGTGAAATGATGAATGGCCCACGACATCTCCAGTGTGTGTTTGGGGGCCAGGGCAAGTTCTGCATAGGTGGGGCGGTCACTGCCCCAGCCCCAGCCACTGCAGCCTCTGGTCCAGCCCCAAAGTGGCTGCCAAGCCCCTGGCACCCCAAAAACCCCACCTGTGAGAGGGACCAGAACAGGTGAGGCTGTGACACAGCTGTGACACTGACACGTCCCATGGCCCCAGAGCTCACAGCAGCTGAGATGGTGCTGGATCCAAGGGCGACTGTGGATCGCTATCTCCCTCGCTCTCTCCTCCTGACTTCCTCTTCTCAAAATCTGGAGAACTGGAAGTTGGACAGGTTAAGGTTTGCTCAGTCAGTGTGTTCTGAAGTGATTTACTGTAATTCCATGTTGCTTTAAGAATACCCAAGTATCTCATTCTCTGAAGTTTGCAACTAAAAGTTTGTTCCCCACCCTCCTGACAAGTTTGTTGTTTTCTCCCATGCACCACCCAAGGGGATCGAGGTACCTCAAGTCCCTTTCCAGCACCAGCCGAGGGAGCTTGGGGCACAGCAGCAGGAACTGCAGGGCTCAGCAAGGCCTGGCTTGGCTGGAGGAAGCAGAAAGGCTGAGCCCTGAGCCCAGGCCTGGCACAGCAGGGCCTGTCCCTCACAGGTGCCTCGGGGCTGTTTGTGGGGCAGTGGGATGGGAGGGACAGCAAGGACAAATGTCATCAAACTGCAACCCCTGCCAGGCTCCTCAGGGAGGGGCCAGGGAGGACCAAAGTGCAGCCCCTGAAAGGAAAGTTCCTTCTGTGGGGCCTCCAGCGGCGCTGCCAGAGCCCAGGGGACAAAGGCCTGGGTGCCTGTGGCACTGCCAGCCCTGCCCAGCCCTTGGCCATCTGTCCTGCAGGCTGTGCCCCTGTGCGTGCTGCTCCTGTGCCCTGGCCGGCTGCACACGCCCCTCTCGCTGTCCCCCCAGCATTTCTCAGCCCAGCATTTCTGTGCCCTCCCTGGGCTCCCTGCACCCAGCGCTGTCGGCTCCTGGCACACAGAGCCAAGGCATGGCCCAGGCTTATGCTGGGACACCTTGTGCACCAAAATCCTACCCTGGCAGGGACTTTGCTGTCTCCTCACCTCTAGGCTGAAACTTCCAAGCTGCACTTTGGGGAGGTTTCCTTCTCACCCCGCTGCCAAGTAAACTCTATCTCCTGCTGTTCACAAACAGAGAAGGGCTGCTGGGGGATGTGGTGGTCGGAGGCCATCTGGGGTACAGTGATCATGAAATAATTGAGTGTTCAATCTTCAGTTAAACAAGGAAGGGGCATCAACAAAACCTCTACATGGACTTCCAGAGGACAGACTCCGGCCTGTTCAGGATGTTGATTTGGAGTCCATGGGATCAGGTACTGATTTTTTTAAGGGAAAGAGCCCTTTGACAGAGGGGTCCAGGAAGGACTGACATACTTC
>JAIXNV010000584.1:0-21762 GCA_020917445.1 Riparia riparia
CTCCCTGGGCCATCAGCCCAGACCCAAGCCAGGGCCGGGACCTTTCCCCAGAGCTCTGTGGCCACTGCAATGCTCACAGCTCCGAGGCTGCTGCAGCTCCAGAAGCCTTTGGACACCACTCCAAGGGATGCCCAGGCTGCCACTCTTGGGCTGTCTGTGCAGGGCAGGGGCCTGCACTCCATGATCCCGCTGCCTCTTATTACGATCTGCTCATACAAGCGAGGGTCGTAATGGTTTGTTTACTGATCTCAGAGTGCAAAACACAGCACAGAAGGGATTTCAATATGAATCAGAACAAATGCACTTTTATTGATTGACCATAGCAAATGTGATATAAGGATTAAGAGTGAGAGAAAGAGATAGAGAAAGAGAGAAAGGAAAAATGGGATATAGCTACCAAACGCAGAGATGAAATCCTGGTGTTCCGGTTGATGGGTGTGCCTTTCACTTTGGGTAGAGTCTCTCTCAAAATCTCTGGTTAACTCAGGGGTTTTTATTATAGTCCTCCATTGCAGGGGGAACGAGTAATACAAATAAGTCTATTGAAGCCACCGAGGGGGAACAGGTAGTCCATGTTCTTGGCAGTAAGCAAGAGCCATTGTCTTCTTGGTCCAATGACCACACCTGCAGGCAAACATCTCACATTGGCTAAGTCAGCCCCCACCGCCTGTATTGGGGTTGTAGGGGTCTCATGTCTCAATCCTTGGGAGGGGGCTTTGTACAGAGGTCTCAGTCTCAGTCCTTGGGAGAGGGCTTTGATCTCCGTCTGTCACGGTGGTTGTGGAGCAGATGAGGGATTTTCTGTGGGGGACAACCAAAGTTATCCCAGAAAATTCCCTTGGCCAAGAGGTGAGGAAATTCATAGGCTATTGTCATGAAGCAGGAACTGGGCAGCAGGTGCAATCTTCAAGTACAGAAACTGCCATTACACTGCTCAAAGCCCGTGTACCGTGGCGTGGTGACACAGGAAAATGCACCTGCAGATGATTGGCAAGCATCCACCTGGAGCAGGCCAGAACTCCAGTGGGGTCCTCGGGGTCCTTATGACGATTGTGAGGCAAATGAGGGGAACTTCCGACCAACTCTTACACCAAGTCCAGGGTGCCCAGTGCCCTGTCAGTTTGATGACTGTGTGTGGCTCTAGACACTTCCCTTGGAGCATGTCCAAGGCATGGAATGTTGGAGCTGCCCCCAGCCATAGTGTCACAGAGAGGGGAACCTTGGAGCTTCCAGAACAGTGATGTCCCAGAGAGGGGAACGCTGGGGCTGTGCCACTCCTGGCCTGGCCCCAGGAGCTCTGCCAGCACCTAGGGAAGACAACAAGGCTGAGCTGGGAGGGAGGCAGCGGGATCATGGAGTGCAGGCCCTGGCCCTGCACAGTCAGCCCAAGAGTGGCAGACTGAGCATTCCCGGGAGCAATGTCCAAAGGCTCCTGGAGCTGCAGCAGCCTCACAGCTGTGAACATTGCAGTGGCTGCAGAGCTCTGGGGAAAGGTCCCGGCCCTGGCTTGGGGCTGGGCCAGTGGCCCAGGGAGCAAATGAACTTGCAGCTGCTGCCCCAGAGCAGGGAAGAGCAGGAATTGCTGGCTGGGAGAGACTCTTGCCAAGGGCCTGCAGAACCAGGACACAGGCAAAGTCTTGATACTGCTTGGAGGCAAGGTGAGCTGGGATGTGGGGATGGACTTGTTCCCTGGGAGGGCGGTGGGGCCCTGGCACAAAGTGAGCAGAAAAGCTGCAGCTGCCCTGGCACGGCTGGAAGTGTCCAAGGGCTAGTTGGAGGGGACTTGGTGGCCAGAAGACATAGCACACTATGACCTGGCATGGCATGAAGCAGTGTAATGTTGGGATTGCAGTGTGAGGGGTTTTGTGAAAGTGTGGAGGGCTAGCGATATAAATGGGGGATATATGGGGTGTTTTGGGCTGTTGGCATAGAGGGCAAGCAAGAGGCAGTTTTGGGTAGGTGCTGGTGCCTGTAGCAATTGTGTAGCAGGGCTGAGGTGGAGTGGCAGTGAGTTTGGGAGGGTAATGGCAGGAGAAAGAAAGAAAGAAAAGAAAAGAAAGAAAAGGAAGACAGAAAGAAAGAAAGACAAAAAGACAGAGAGAAAGAAAGACAGAGAGAAAGAAAGAAAGACAGAGAGAAAGAAAGAAAGAAAGAAAGAAAGAAAGAAAGAAAGAAAGAAAGAAAGAAAGACATTCATTTCAAGAAAGGGAATGAAATCTTGTGATTTCGATGAAGATTAATTGGGCAAACTTCCGTCCCTTTCCCTGCACTTCATGTCATCCTATTCAACTTGTGTTTTTTACAGGCTTTCAAAATTTTCCATTTTCACTTAATGCTTGCATTTCTTCAATTTCTTTTCCTCATCTTTTATTTACCTTTCTTGCCTGATTTCAGCATCTGAATTGGAGTGCTTTTGGCTAGTGTTGGTCCTTTTCACTGCCCCTGATTTCTCATAATTTTTCATTCACAATTTTTCTCATCATATCTCTACTCCTGAGCGTTTGTTAGGGACTTTGTTCCCTGTTTTCAAGATTTCATTCCCTTTCCTAAAAGAATTTCCTGAAGGGAATTAAATCTTGCCATGTCAGTAAAGATAAATTGGGCAAGCTTCCGCCCCTTTCCCTGCACTTCTTGTCATCACATCTAATTTTTTCTTTTCACGTTCTTTCAAAATATTCAATTTTCAGTTTTAAACTTGCATTTCTTCAATTTCTTTTCCTCTCTTTCTTTTATTTACCGTTATTACCTGGTGTCAGCATTTGAATTGGAGTACGTTTGGCAAGTGTTGGTCCTTTTCACTGCCCTTGATTTCATTTCAGTCAATTGGGTCTCCATCACTCCTGTTCCAGATTATCTCGGATTTTTTCATTCGCTCTGTTTCTCATTATATCTCCTTTCCTGAGCATTTGCTAGACTTTTTTCCCTCTTTTCAAAATCTCATACCAGTTCCCGAAAAGAAGACTTTCTTTTTGGGAAAGGACAATGAAATCATGCAATGTCAATGAAGATTAATTGGCAAAGCTTCCATCACTTTCACTGCACTTCTTCTCATCCCATTAATATTGTCCTTTTCACGTGCTTTCAAAATTTTCCCTTTTTCATTTTAATCTTCCATTCCTTAGATTTCTTTCCTCTTCTTCTTTTATTTAATTTTCATGCCTGATGTTAGCATTTGAACTGAGTCCTTTTTGCAAGGGTTGGTCCTTTTCAGTGCCCCTCATTTCATCTCATCTCAATCCATTTGGTCTCCATCACTCCGGTTCTAAATTTCCTAGGTTGTTTTCATTCTCACTCTTTCTCATCATATCTCCTTTCATGAGCATATCTTAGGCCTCTTCTTCTTCTTCTTTTTTTTTTTTTTTTTTTTTTTTTTTTTTTTTTTTTTTTTTTTTTTGACTGATTGCAGCATTTGAATTGGAGTACTTTTGGGAAATGTTTGTCCTTTTCAGTGCCCCTCATTTCACCTCAGTCCATTTGGTCTCAATCACTCGGGTTCCAAATTTTCTCGGTTGTTTTCATTCATATTCTTCCTCATAATGTCTCCTCTCCTGAGCGTTTATTAGAATTTGTTCCCTGATTTCAAGATTTCATTCTCTTTCCAGAAAGGAAGACGTTGCCTTGGCGAAAGGGAATGAAATCTTGTGATTTCAATGAAGATTTATTGGGCAAGCTTTCTTCCCTTTCCCTGCATTTCTTCTCCTCCCATCCACTTTTTACTTTTCACATGCTTTCAAAATTTGCCAATTTTCATTTTAAGCTTGCATTTCTTCAATTTATTTTCCTCTCCTTCTTTTATTTGCCTTTCTCACCTGATGTTAGCATTGGAATTGGAGTAGGTTTGCCAAGTGTTGGTCCTTTTCATTGCCCTGATTTCATCTCAGTCCATTTGGCACAATCACTCCAGTTCCAAATTTCCGCGGTTGTTTTCATACGCAATCTTTCTCATCACATCTCATTTCCTGAGTGTTTTTTAGACTTTGTTCCATGTTTTCAAGATTTCATTCCCTTTCCCGAAAGGAATACTTTATTTCGGGAAAGGGAATGAAATCTTTCAATGATAATGAAGATTAATTGGGCAAGTTTCCGTCACTTTCCCTGCGCTTCTTTTCATCCCATTCACTTAGTGCGTTTCTCGTGCTTTCAAAATTTTCCCTTTTTCATTTTAAGCTTGCATTTTTTCAATTTCTTCTCTTCTCCTTATTTACTTCCATTTCTTGCCAGATTTCAGCAATTGAACTGCAGTAAGTTTGGCAAGTGTTGGTCCTTTTCAGTGCCCCTCATTTCATCTCAGTCCATTTGGTCTCCATCACTCCGGTTCTAAATTATCTCTGCTGCTTTCATTTGCACTGTTATCAATCATATCACCTTTCCTGAGTGTTTGTTAGAGTGTGTTCCTTGTCTTAAAGATTTCAATGAAGATTCATTGGGCAAGCTTCTGTCCATTTCCCTGCCCTTCTTTCATCCCATCCATTATTTACTTTTCACATGTTTTCAAAATATTCCCAGTTTCATTTTAAGATTGCATTTCTTCAATTCCTTTTCCTCTCCTTTTTAAATTTCCATTTCTTGCCTGATTTCAGCATTTGAATTGGAGTACGTTTGGCAAGTGCTGGTCCTTTTCAGTGCCCCTTATTTTAGCTCAGTCCATTTGGTCTCAATAACTCCGGTTCCAAATTATCTCGGTTGTTTTCATTCGCATTGTTCTCATATCTCCTTTCCTGAGCGTTTATTACACTTTGTTCCCTGTTTTCAAGATTTCAATGATGATTAAATGGACAAGCTTCAGTCCCTTTCCCTGCACTTGTCATCCCATCCACTTTGTGCTTTTCACGTACTTTCAAATTTTTCATTTTAAGCTTGCATTTCTTCAATTTAATTTTCTCTCCTTCTTTTATTTATATAATTTTTTACCAGGTGTCAACAGTTGAATTGGATTATTTTGACAAGTGTTGGTCCTTTTCAGTGCCCCTCATTTCATCTCAGTCCATTTGGTCACAATCACTCCTGTTCCAAATAATTTCAGTTGTTTTCATTCACACTGTTTCGCATAATATCTCCTTTCCTGAGTGTTTCTTAGACTTTGTTCTCTGTATTGAACATTTCATTCTCCTTTCCCAAAAGGTAGACCTTGCTTTGGGAAAGGGGAATGAAATCTTGCAATTTCAATGAAGATTACCTGGGCAATCTTCCGTCGCTTTCCTTTCACATATTGTCATCCCATTCACTTTTTGCTTTTCATGGGCTTTCAAAATTTTCCCTTTTTTCTTTTAAGCTTGCATTTTATCCATTTCTTTTCTTCTCTTTTTTTTATTTACCTTTCTTGCCTGATTTCAGCATTTGAATTGGAGTACTTTTGGTAAGTGTTGGTCCTTTTCAGTGCCTCTCATTTCAGCTCAGTCCATTTGGTTTCAATTATTCTGGTTCCAAATTTTCCCATAGTTTTCATTCTCATTGCTTCACAGCATATCTCATTTCCTGGGCGTTTATTAAACATTGTTATCTTTTTTCAAGATTTCTGTGAAGATTACTTGTGCAAGCTTCTGATGCTTTCCCTGTACTTCTTGTCATCCCATTCACTTTTATTTTTTTACATGCTTTCAAAATATTCCCTTTTTCAATTTAAGATTGAATTTCTTCTACCTCTTTTCCTCCCCTTCCTTTTTTTTTCCATTTCTTGTCTGATTTCAGCTTTTGAATTGGAGTACTTTTGTCAAGTGTTGGTCCTTTTCAGGACCACACATTTCATCTCAGTCCATGTGGCCTCTCTCACTCCGGTTCCAAATTTCCTTGGTTTTCACTTGCACTGTTTCTCATCGTATCTCCTTTCCTGAGTTAGACTTTGTTCCCTATTTTCAAGATTTCAGAGAAAATACTTCCTTTCGGGAAAGGAAATGTAAACTTGCAATTTCAATGAAGATTAATTGGGCAAACTTCCGTCCCTCTCTCTGCACTTCTTATCAGCCAACTCAATTTTTGATATTCACATGCAAAAATCTTTTTGATTTTTTTATTTTTGATTCAAGCTTGCCTTTCTTCAAGATCTTTTCCCCTCCTTCCTTTATTTCTATTTCTAGCCTGATTAGAGCATTTGAATTGAAGTAATATTGGCATGTGTTGGTCCATGTCACTGCCCCTCATTTCATCATCCCTACCTCTCCCAACTATCACTAAACCCCTCAGACTTTAATCCTCAGTTTACATTGGAGCTTGCCAGGGCTCCACCGCCCTCCCAGGGAACAAGTCCATCCCCACATCCCAGCTCACCTTGCCTCCAAGCAGTGTCCAGCCATGGCCTGTGTCCTGTTCCTGCAGGCCCTTGGCAAGAGTCTCTCCCAGCCAGCAATTCCTGCTCTTCCCTGCTCTGGGGCCGCAGCTGCAAGTTCATTTGCTCCCTGGGCCACTGGCCCAGCCCCAAGCCAGGGCCGGGACCTTTCCCCAGAGCTCTGCAGCCACTGCAATGCTCACATCTCTGAGGCTACTGCAGCTCCAGAAGCCTTTGGACATTGCTCCAAGGGGATGCCCAGGCTGCCACTCTTGGGCTGTCTGTGCAGGGCAGGGGCCTGCAGTCCATGATCCTTCTGCCTCTTATTACGATCTTCTCATAAAAGCGGGGGTCGTAATGGTTGGTTTACTGATCTCAGAGTGCAAAACACAGTACAGAGGGGATTTCAGTATGAATCAAAACAAATGCACTTTTAATTGATTGCCCACAGCAAATGTGATAGAGGGATTAGGAGTGAGAGATTGAGATAGAGAAAGAGAGAGAGGAAAAACGGGGATATAGCTACCAACCGTGGAGATGAAATCCTGGTGTTCCAGTTGATGGGTGTGCCTTTCACGTCAGGGAGAGTCTCTCTCAAAATCTCTGGTTAACTCAGGGTTTTTATTATAGTCCTCCATTGCAGGGGGAACAAGTAATACAAGTAAGTCTATTGAAGCCACCGAGGGAGAAGAGGTAGTCCATGTTCTCAGCAGTAAGCGAGAGCCATTGTCTTCTTGGTCCAATGACCATGCGTGCAGGCAAACATCTCGCTTTGGTTAAGTCAGCCCCAGCCCCCCATATTGGGGTTGTAGGGGTCTCATGTCTCAGTCCTTGGGAGGGGGCTTCAATCTCCATCTGTCACGGTGGCTGTGAAGCAGATGAGGGATTTTCTGTAGGGGACCACCAGAGTTATCCCAGAAAGTCCACTTGGCCAAGAGGTAGGGAAATTCATAGGCTATTGTCATGAAGCAGGGACTGGGCAGCAGGTGCAATCTTCAGGTACAGAGCTGCCATTCCACTGCTCAAAGCCTGTGTACCGTGGCATGGTGACACAGGAAAATGCACCTGCAGACGATTGGCAAGCATCCACCTCGAGCAGGCCAGAACTCCAATGGGGTCCTCGGGGTCCTCGCAATGATTGTGAGGCAAATAAGGGGAACTTCAGACAGACTCTTACACCAAGTCCAGGGTGCTCAATGGCTGGTCAGTTTGATGACTGAGTGTGGCTCTGGATGCTTCCCTTGGAGCATTTCCAAGGCATGGAATGTTGGAGCTGCCCCCAGCCGTGGTGTCACAGAGAGGGGAACCTTGGAGCTGCCAGCACGGTGATGTCCCAGAGAGGGGAACGTTGGGGCTGTGCCACTCCTGACCCGGCCCCAAGAGCTCTGGTTGCACCTGGAGGAGACACCAAGGCTGAGCTGGGAGGGAGGCAGCAGGATCATGGAGTGCAGGCCCCTGCCCTGCACAGACAGCCCAACAGTGGCAGCCTGGACATCCCTGGGAGCAGTGTCCAAAGCTCTGTCCTGGAGCTGCAGCAGCCTTGGAGCTGTGAGCATTGCAGTGGCCACAGAGCTCTGGGGAAAGGTCCCGGCCCTGGCTTGGGGCTGGGCCAGTGGCCCAGGGAGCAAATGAACTTGCAGCTGCTGCCCCAGAGCAGGGAAGAGCAGGAATTGCTGGCTGGGAGAGACTCTTGTCAAGGGCCTGCAACGCCAGGACACAGGCCATGGCTGGACACTGCTTGGGGCCAGGGTGAGGTGGGATGTGGGGATGGACTTGTTCCCTGGGAGGGCGGTGGGGCCCTGGGACACAGTGGGAGGAAAAGCTGCAGCTGCCCTGGAATGGCTGGAAGTGTGCAAGGGCTGGTTGGAGGGGACTTGGTGGCCTAAGACATGGCATAGTCTGGTCTGGTGTGGCCAGAATAATGTGGGGATTGAAGTGTGAGGGATTTTGTGAAAGTAGGGAGGGGTAGGGTTGGCAGTGGGTGATGGGGTGTTTTGGGATATTGGAGTAGAGGGCAAGCAAGCAAGAGGCAGTTTTGGGCAGGTGCTGGTGGTTGTAGCAATTGTGTAGCAGGGCTGAGGTGGAGAGGCAGTGAGTTTGGGAGGGTGCAGGCAGGCAGGCAGGCAGAAAGAGGAAAAAAAAAAAAAAAAAAAAAAAAAAGGAAAGAAAGCGAAAGAAAGAAATCCAGTTTTTTCAGCATCTGGTGTTTCCTGGCACAGCTGGAGCCCATACCAGAAATGCCCCGGTGCTGGCACAGCCCAAGTCCAGCAATTTGCTGGCACAAAAAGCCAAACTGCAGCAATTTCCCAGTGCTGGCATTGGCACTGGCACTGCCCAGATCTGGTCCGTTGCTGCTGCCAGGACTCCAGATGCAGCCGTTTGCCATCAGCCAGATCTGGCAATTTCCTGCTGCTGGGACACACGAGGGGACTGGCTGGGCAGGAAAGCTGAGCCTGAGCCAGGAGCTTTCCTTGGCTGCAGCAGAGGCTGGGTGTGCAAAGGACTTCCCAGAGTTGTGCCCATGGCCAGGATGGATTGTGCCACAGGAGCTGAGCCTGAATTCCTTCTCCCAGGCAGCTTTAGGGCACAGAACATGGAGGAAGCAGAGATGACTCTCAGCTTTCCACAGTTATCCAGAGGAATGCTGTGTGGAAAGCAGCCTGGGAGCAGGCTTGATGTCCCAGAGGTGGTCAATTGAGAGTGCTTTTCTCCCCTGTGGCCTGAGACTCTGGCCCTTGCCCTTTGCAATCACCCTAGAGCTGCCTGCCACGGGGCCTTTTCCACTGACATGAGAGGAGTCCTGCTACAGGCCTGTCCTCAAGCTGCTTTTGCGGCAGATGTGCCTGAGGCATGGTCATTGCTTGCAGTCTCAGTGCTGTGTGTGAGTGCAGCTGAAAGCACTGAAGGAGGCAGCAGCTCTGCTGGGGACAGAGTTGTCTTTTTCTTAGTGGGGGTTTGGTTTGGTCTTGCCATTGTTTGTTATTTTTTTATCTTCCCCTGGCAGCTCTGGGCAGAGCTCTGTAAATCTATGTGCCACTTGCCTGTGGCACTGTGGAGGTGGCCGGGGGGACCTTCCCCGAGCTGTGAGCACAGCAATGCACATCAGCCCAGGCCGGGGGTGCTCAGTGCCCGCTCAGTTTTGCTGTCTGGCTGTGGCTCTGGACGCTTCCCTTGGAGCGTCTCCAGGCAGGGAACGTTGGAGCTGTCACCACCGTGGTGTCACAGAGAGGGGAACGCTGGGGCTGTCCCGCTCCTGCCCCGGCCCCAAGAGCTCTGCCAGCGCCTGGAGGAGACACAAAGGCTGAGCCCAAGGGAGAGAACTGCAGAAGGGGCTGAGCTGGGAGGGAGGCAGCGGGATCATGGAGTGCAGGCCCTGGCCCTGCACAGACAGCCCAAGAGTGGCAGCCTGGGCATTCCCGGGAGCAGTGTCCAAAGGCTCCTGGAGCTGCAGCAGCCTTGCAGCTGTGACCATTCCCTGGGGAGCCTGGTGAGTGGTCAAGCCCCCTGCAGGGGAAGAAGCTTTTGCTGGTCTCCAGCCCACAGCTGGCCTGGCCCAGCCCCAGCCGTTCCCTGGGCTGCATTCCCTGCTGGCCCCAGGGCACAAGTCTCAGCTGCCCCTGCTGCTGTCCCTGTTTTCACACTCTCTCATTTCAGCCTGTAATTTTTCTAACATCTCCTGTGTTGCATCAGGCTTTTCACATTCCTTCTCAAATTTGGTTAACATCTTCTGTGCTAGAGTAGCCTCTTTATGTTCAGTCAACCTCTCTTCGGGTTCTTTCTTTTGAGTGCAAGTAGGTCTAGCTTTTAATATCATCAAAGAATCTGGTTTCCCTTTTGCTGCCACTTCTGGATCAATGGGCATTGCTGTCATTTGCACTCCTTGTATCACTGGGTGGATTAGTCTAATAAGATATGGAATCATGCATGGTAAGAATAACAATCCTAATCTAGAACATAACAGCATAAATCCCACCTTCTTCCACCAGGTTCTTCCAAAGAGGTTATCCCACCAATCAGTTTTTAGAATAGAATTCCACTTTTGAACAGGTAGGTGTGCCACCCTTTTAATTTCTTCAGCAAGTTTTGTGATGGCTTCCCCATGATCATCTCTCTGCACACAGCACTCAGATTCCTTAAATCTTCCTCAAACTCCCCCTTCTTCAGCCAACAGATAATCTAGGGCAATTCTGGTTTGATATACAAATGTCGCAGTGTCCGTCCTCACGTGTGCTGCACGGCCACAGGCTAGCTCAGTCTTGCACTGCAGCAGCGTGGATGGGTCGGGGCGGCACGTCGGGCGAGCTGCCTCCTCCCCCGTGGGTTCTCCGTTCCCCCACACCAGCGGCGAGTGGACCGATGTAAAATGCAACCGCGGCAGCCGAAGAAAGGGCGACTCCTCCAGGCAGGGTATAACAGTGTTTATTGCAGGGAGATAGAGCACGGAGCTCAGCACTCTCTGATCCCTAGCCCAGAGGAGCCACGAGGCCAGGAGTACTGAGCCTAAAAGCAGGGGAGGGGATAGGGGTGGCGACAACCGGTCAGCCAATTACAGTAAGGAGGGGTAGAACTGGGGGTGTAAACTTAATAACTGGGGGCCAACCAAAAAACGAGGGGAGGGGGTTTCCAAGGCCCCAGCCTATCACTCGATGCCTTCCCTGGAACTTTCTAGAAGCCAGGGAAAGATCTCAGAGTGATAGACAGGGTGCCCAAGGGGAGAGAGAGAGGATTGACAACCCGGGACAAGGGGGAAGGGATGATTGACACTTAACAAATTCTGCTAACTTGGGATACACAAGTCCGAACCATGACATAGAACAGGGGGTACAAGGAACAAACCATTACATAAAACTCAATATATAAATTACATTAAATAAATAAAAACAAAACGCAAACCACCACATACAAACGCTCGCATTTGTGAATGCTGCTTGGCCAGTAACTTTAGGGCATCAGAAGTATGGTTTGAAACAACCTCCACTACTGCCTGGAGCCTTATCAACCAATTCAAGCGATAAATTGGGGTCCTATATCCCCAAGATCCATCCTCAGCCCAAGTTTCTGGGTCATAATACACAATGATTCTTCTGCAGGCCATTTGTCTTCCCCCCATTCCTGGTTTCCCCCTGCCGTTGGGAAGTCGAGGTTTAAATCTCTTTTATTCCTTTCTAGAGTCTCATCAAGTGGTGTTCCCAGCATATTGCTCCTAGATGTTGGTATGATGAAGAAGGAGAGTCGTATAACTCCTAAGGTGCAGGTTCCCTCCCACTTTTGAGGTAATTCACTCTATGCTCATTGCCCACAAATGCAATAGATTCCATCAGGGGCTTTCCATTTACTATCTGTGTTTTCTTGTTGTTCCCAGTAGGATTTTAGGTCTTTTTTTGCATTGGTAGGGGTTAGCTCCAGGACTTTTATGCCAGCACAAATCAGTTTGATTATTCCAGTCAAAATTCATTTCCCTTGTTATTCCCCAATACCCAGTAAAAGTTTTTGGCTGCCAGGTCTTCGTTTTATTACCCGAATTAACTACTAAAGTAGATATACAAGGAGTATATCCTCCTACTTCATTATATTTCCTTCCTTCTCGAGTCATACGGACTGTTCCAATTACTTGATGACTCAAAATCCATCCTTCGGGGCGTTTTTATCTCTTGGAAATTTGAGTATAATTCCATTTGTAAAACTGTTCTGGAGCTAGACTCTCACCTCTCCACAGCCATCTTTCAGCCATTCCAAGTCCCTCTAGATCGAGCATTTGGATAATCCTAATTCTGTAGAAATTTCTTGCATCAAAGCTACAAAAAGTTTCTTAGATGAGGTTGACATATCCCAGTCGCTATACTGCTGTTTGAATTGTTCATACAGCTAATCCAGTCCCTTTAATTCTTTCCCTATGCCCTTTTTATGTATTTATTTGGTTTATTTTTCTTTTTCGTCTTTTTTCTTCTTAGTGCTGTACCTCCTATACCTATACTTGGATCATTCCCATTCTCACCTTTCTCAAAACAAAAAAGGTTTCTTATTGAGGACAGATTTGATCACTGTAAGGATAAGGAGCTGATCCATTAAATCCTAAATTTTTCCCTACCCAATCCATTTTTCTGTTTTTAACACAAACATCTATAAAATTGCTGTGTTCATAGCAGGCAGCACTAACATGTGGATGTGCCACAAACACAAATTCCATAATGTCCTTGAGCCACATGGAGTGACTGCATTTATTACAGGGATCAGCATTATCTGGACTTTGTTTTTGCATAGGTTGTTCTCTCATTGCCCACTCTTGTGCTCTTGTTTTATTATTGTTTGTTCCTGCATTGCTCATTCCCTTCTCTCATGGACTCTGTCCAGAGTGGCTCCATAGTTTTGGCCAGTTGCCAAGGGCATCACAACAAACACAGTGAGAATAATCTTCAGGAGTTTTGACTTTCTACCATCCTCAAGGCCCTTTGGGTTGCAGCCAAGGGTCAAGATGTCAGGATTCTTGGCAGCAAAGTTTATCTCCTGGGATCTAGTCACTGGTGCATTTGGTCTCACTGGTACCCTTGGCCTCATGCTTGTTTCAAGGATGGCACAGATTACTCACAGTTCTCGCAGCACTGCCCTCTCTCTCTCTCTCTTTCTCTGGGTTAGTCAGCTACTACTTCTTTAATCTAAACCACCAAAGCTCTGGAGATGTGCCAACCATAATGAGATTTGCTTTTTTACTACTTCAGTTAACAACCTGATTTGTTGGTCATTTTTTGCTCTGATCTCAGGGATAACTATTAAGTCTTCCTCACCACCAATAGGCACATTCGCAATGCCATTTCACATCAGAAATGTGTCTATAGTGTGGCACACAAATTCCTTCTCCACAGGAACTGTTAATTATGATACACTGGTCTATAATACTATGAATTATTTGCTCTCTTACCTGCTCAAAAACTAATATAGTAAAAACTCATTGGTCTAAATTTTCTATTAATTGGACCGTTGCATAAGAAGGTTCCATCTTCATATCTCAAAGTTGTTCCAAAAAAATCACTGAAAAAGCCTTTTAAATTTAACTGTTCATGCACACCATCTAAGCAAGTTAAACAAATCAATTGTCTCTCTCTTTCTTCTGCTCTTGTTATTCTCCACCACGAATTAAGGCAAAGCGTACAAATAACACAAACCCATGGGCGACACTCTAAGCCATGCTTAGTACACTCCCAGTGTGTTGCTTGTTCTTGGACTCTTTTAGTAACAGGTGTTTCCAGTCTCTTTTTCTGGAATTGTACTTCCTCTATGAAATCTGTTAGTGTTAGTTGCTGAGGGCCTCTTAAAAGATTTTCAATCTGTTCAGACTGTTTCCATTGATCAAGGAAGTGTCTAATCCCTTCCCATTGGCATCGTTCTGCCTCTGAACTCAATGGAGTTGCTGTCAACAGCCAATCCAGAGTGCCTCATTTTTCTAATAAATTAAAGTTAATTGCAATTACAAAACACAGAATATTAATGGTTAATTATCAAAGGAGTTCTATAGTTTGGACAAGTTAAGCAAGACAATTTTTTCTTTTGTTGTTTCTTGGTATCCTACTATATCTACATTTTACTGCTATTATCTTTTGTTGTTCTTGTGGTATTCTCAAAGCCACTAATCCTTCCACGTGATACGCTAAATAAATAAATGCTCTTTGTACTTGATCTTTTATCCTAAATTGTTCCAAATAAGTATTAATGTTGATCAGTGCTAAAACCCAATTTTGCATTATAAAGTCTCGTTGTAATCTACTAAAACATCATATACAATTAATCATAAAAGCTACATCTCTTTGGTCCCAAGGTACAGTTGTTCTGTGCCAATGTCTTTGTCTCAGCCACTTCACGGTCACTGCTTTACACTGCTCACACTGATGACCGTGTTTGCAGCAACCTTGCTGAAACATGGAAACTTCTCTCTGTGGGATGGCAGCTTCTGACCTTTCTGTGCTAAAGATATCTTGAATATCCTGGGGCTGGGTTATTCTTTCAATATGTGGGTGGCACAACAAATATATTGCAGCATTATGTGAAATCCACAGCCAAAAACGATTTTCCATATGAGCTATAGCCTCTGGGCACCAAATACTCTCTTCAGACATGTTGTGGGTAAATTACAGATTTACTTTAAACTGTATTTTAGACCTCAATAAAATGGTTTAATCAAATTTAAGTATTTTTTTAATTTTACTTTCAGGTCTCCTGGTGTTAAAATAATTTTCCAATCTTTATTGGGTATAGGTCCTTTTACCCTTGAAGCATGAGTCTAGCCTTTTTCTGCTGTTTGAACTGTGGTTTTGTCAGGCAGAATCCATTGTCCCTCTTTTAGAGTTGCTCCTAGGTTTTTCATGGCTTCTACTTCTGCTAAAGAAAAGTAAGGTGTTTGATTTTGTGTTCCTGCTTCCTGAAAAGTCATAACTACATTGCTGTTTTCACTCAGGGAAGCTTTCTTAGCTTCATCATCAGCCAAATTGTTTCTTCTTGTTTTAATGTCTCTCCCCCTCTGGTGGCCTTTCACATGAACCACTGCTATCCTTTTTTGACTCTTCAAAGCTTTAAGAATTTGAATTATCAATCCTTGGTGCACTAATCCTTTTCTTCAAGTGTTTATAAGTCCCCTTTCTTTCCAAATTTTTCTAAATATATTCACTACCCCAACGGCATATTTTGAATCGGTGTATATGGTCCCTTCTCGATCCTTTAATAACAGCAAGACACAGAATAATGCATAGAGTTCACAGGTTTGTGCTGACCAGGACGGGCTGAGGGGACCAGATTCTTTTACTTCTAGTTTTTCTCCATGAATTATGGCATACCCATATTTCCTTCTTCCGTCTACCACTCGGGATGATCCATCTTTAAATAATTTTTCTCCTGTTTTTAATTCTTGTTCTTTCATATCTGGACTTTTTTTTTTTTTTTTTTTTTTTTTGTAACTCTATCATCTCTGTGCAATCGTGTATTAATCATGTATTAAATCAAGATAGCCTCATATTTTAATATTCTGCTATCAGTTAACCATTTTCCAGCCTTTTTAGCAAGGATTCCCCATATATTATGGGGGGTGTACACTTCCAGTGCCTCCCCAAAGCTTAGTTTTCCAGCTTCTTCTACTAACACAGCAATGGCTACCAGAGCTTGCAGGCATGTTGGCCAACTCTTACTTACTTACTTACTAACTGGATCCAATCATTTGGAATAATATCCTACTGATTTTCAGCTTCCTGCCCAATCTGGAGTCAATACTTCATAAGGTGTTTGATCAACTGTATTAATTAATAATTGAAAAAGTTTGTCTAAATTGGGAAGACTCAGTACAGGAGCTTGCAGTAGGGCCTCTTTAACTTACTCAAATTTTTCTGGATCCCTTTCAGTCCATTTCAAGTGATTGGTAGTTAATTTCTCATATAGAAATTTTACTTTTCTACTAAACCCTTCTATCTACTGCATACAATAACCCAAGGGACTCAAAAACTGCTTTATTTCTCTTTTAGACTTTGGGGGTCCCATGTTCAATATTCCTGAAACCCTTTCAGGATCTAGCTTTTTCTTTTGCTTACTAATCCAATGACTTAAATACTGCCCTTCTGACTCTACAAACTGCAATTTTGACTTTGATATCTTCAGCCCATTTTCTCCCAGAAAATTTAGAAGCTTAATAGTACCCTTTCTAGTTTCCTCTTCAGTTTCTCTTGCTACTAACATATCACCTACATACTGTGGCAGCTTAATTCCTTTGGGTAACTCAAAGGACTTCCAAAGATTTTCTAACGCCCTCCCAAAAAGATTTGGTGCCTCTGTAAAACCTTGTGGTAGCACCGTTCACCTTAATTGCTCTCTCCTACCTGTATCTGGGTCCTCCTACTCAAAGGTAATCCCTACTGCCCTCATCCAGAGGGCAAGTTCAAAAGGCATCCTTTCAATCCACGACACTGTACCAAATGTAATTAGGAGGTATCTGGCTTAGCTACTCCTGGAAAGTGGGTAATGGTTCTTTGATTTACCGCTCTGAGATCCTGGACTAGTCGGTAGCTACCATCAGGCTTCTTTATGGGCAGGATGGGGGAATTATGTGGTGACACACAGGACTCCAACACCCCCTGATGTACTGAATTCTCAACTACCAGTTTCAATCCCTTCCGACCTTCCAGTGATATCGGATATTGTTTTACTCGAATGGGGATTTCTGGGTTCTGTATTTCAATGCTAATGGGCTGAATGTTTAATTTTCCTACTTCACCAGTATACCACACAGTGTCTCTAATCCCAAAATTATCATCTTCAGTTAAAGAACGGATTTTAAGTTTTCCTTCACAGGGTGTTATTTTAATCCCCAAGGCTATTATTCAGTCCCTTCCTAATAAATTATTATCAGCCTCTGGTATTAATACCACATCATTTAGTCCAAAATTTTTATCCAATTCATTCTGCACATTTTTAATTACAGGAACCTGAAAACCTTCTTCTGTAACCCCAATTACAGGGATATGTTCACGACTTAACTTCACATCCCTTTGGTAGTTTTCTTACTGTTGAACTAGTAGCTTCTGTGTCCACCAAAAATGTGATTTCTTCCTTTTCAGGACCTATTTTCAGTTTTCTCAAGGGCTTTTGTAGGTGTTCAGTCCTCATTAAATAGAGCTTCTGACCCCCCTAGTCTTCTTGAAACATTTTCTCATCTCGCTGCCTCTTGCTACAGAATTTTTGTAGATGTCCCTTTTTGTGGCAATAAAAACAAGTGGGTCCTGTACCCCTGGAGGTAGGACAAGAAGTTTGTAAGTGTCCTTTCTGGTGACAGGAAAAACATGTGGATCTCGTATCCCCAGAGGTGGGACCTGACTTTTTCTGTTGTTTGCTCTTTCCTGAGCGCTTCTCTGTATTCATGGTTGTCTGTGTTTCCTTGACTGCTGCCATTAAAATCTCTGGTTTTGTCTTTTGTCTCTCCTCATCTCTTCTCACATACACTTTCTGTGCTTCTCCTAACAATTCCTGAAGCCCCCTATCCTGCCAATTTTCTCCATTTTCCATCTTCTTCCTGATGTGCCCCTAGGACTTAGCTACAAATTGTGTTTTCAAAAGGACCTGTCCTGCTGCAGTATCAGGGTCTGCACCTGAATATAACTGCAAGGCTTTTCTTAGTCTTTCCAACCAGTGTGCCAGGGGTTCATCCTTCCCTTGGTGCTCACTTAGAGCTTTCCTTGTATTCTGCCCCTTGGGCACTGCTTCCCGGATTCCTTGGATAATCATCCACCGGAGATCACTCATATTCTGCCTGTGTCTTTCATTCTGATTATTCCAACCTGGATCTTGCATAGGCCATTTCTGATCCCCCGGGCCTGGCCCCTGACATTCTCTATCCCAAACCCTCATTCCTGAATGTCTAGTCATTTCTCTTTCTTCCATGGTAAACAAATTCTTAAGATAGACTGCAGTTCCACCCAGGTGTATATATTCGGCCCCAAGAACTGATCTCATCTCTCTGCCACTCCAGTAGGATCCTCTAGCAGCCTGCCCATCTCCTTCTTAAACTCCCTGACATCCCCTGTGTTCAGGGGAACACTCACATCACCAATAGATCCCTGTTCTGGATTTGCCATTGGAAATTTCCTAAGCAGGTATAGTCCATCTCCCATTTTTACTCCCCCATCCCCATCATCACTTCTCCCTGTCCCCCTCCCCTCTAGTTCTATGTGCTACTGGCCCCTCCTGAATAGGGGGTGTGTTTGCATTTACAGGAGGACCCTCGGGGGCTTGGGGTTGAACGGGCTGATTAGGTTGTCTATAAGGGGGTGGGAGGTGATCTAATGGATCCTAGGGCTCGTGTCTGTCTTTTTTGGCTGCTTGCCCTCTAGTTTGTAAAGCATAGAATGGAAAACCCTTGATTCCCTGCCTTTGAGTGACAAATTCACCCTTTCCCCTGGGAAGCCACAGAGCAGCATATTAACTTTCTTCCAGATTAAAAGGTTCTTTTAATTCACATACAAATTCAAAGCCAGGCAAATCCAATCTTCAAAGGATCCAGACTTTGGCCAGTATAAATTATCTTTCCAGATCATTTCCTTTGTCCATTCAAACATACAATAATTAATCATTTTCTGTTTGCTTTTTCCTCTTCAGGATTCCCATGCATCCCAGAAACGTAACATCATTCCCAGTGGACTGTCCTGAGGGATGCTCCCCTTCTGAGAACCCCCGTCACAGTTCCCAGGTATACCAGGCTCTTGTGAATTTCCTTCATAATTCACTGTTCCTGGGTCTAAGGAGTTACTTTTCCTCGACCCATTTTTCGTGGCAAGAAACCAAGAAATCCCTGGTACCAGGAGAATCTTGGTCTCCCTCACTCACTTTGTGGTTCAGTCCTCTCACCTATTATTCTGTTGCACTATCTTGTCTTTTGCCAACTGTTTGCCTCACGCCTAATTCCAATCTTTCTCCCAACCTGTCTTCCCTTACTGTATCCTTGTAGCCACTTCCCCTTGCAATCCCTCTTAGTCTCATACTAAAGTTAGCAACTAAAGTTACCAGCTTTTCTTCTCAAAGAAAATTGAACTTGACTCAATTGCTCCCCTCCTTATTCACCTTGCCCATTGATCAGATCGCTCCCTTCTCCTCAAGGACCTTCCCCTGGGTTCTCGGGCTGGGACCCTCCCTGCCAGTCCCTCCCAGGGAACCTCACTCATTCTCTCTTTTCACTTCCCTCCTTTCCCGGCTGGTCTCCTCACAGAGAGCCGATAACGCGGTACTGGGAGGTTCACACTCACTTCAGGGGTCTGGGATACCAGCTCCCATTTTAGATATTCTTCACACACAAACATACAGCCACACCCCTGCCCAACCCCATGGTACTTACATTGTCACTTTTCCCACATGGCTCTTGTGCACAAGACGTTTTATAGGCACCTTTACCTTTAGGCGGCACTCCAATGGCAGCCTTTGTGTGTGCCTCCTATTGCTGGCTTCCTTTCCTTATGCATAATCGTAATTGGAACTCCTTCTCCAAGGGAGCCTGGTCTAAGCTCGGGACCACCTTAAAAGAGCTGGTGGGGAGCTTCTTCCTGACACTAGCCGTCCTTCCCCAGGCTGGCGTTCTGGGGTTTCAGCACGAAATTGTTATAAATGAAGCTCTATATGTCTAATTTAATAGGCAACAAAGTTGAATTTAGCAGCAATGCAATTTTATTTAAGTAGCATTTTTTAATCAAGCATATACAAAAATATTGGCAGTGATTAATTAAAGATAAGTAATGTTCAGATAAAGCATAAGCAAAAATGACCGGAGTACAGAGGGGGGTTTCTCACCCTACCTCACGTATAAAACAAAGTAATCCAACTTAGACTTATATACTGTATGCTAATACATATTTATTAATATTTCCCGTTAATCTCCTATTTTCAATTCTTAAAATCTACATCACTATACTGCATAGTGCAACCTCCACTTGTTGTTAGGGGGTCATGTTGGCTTTTTGGTGGTCTTCTTCAGATGAAGGCTCATCATCTTCCTCTCGTCCTATGAATAACCTTACCGGCTGCGCGTGTGCTCTAAGTTTTGCGTTATACATAATTAAGCATTATGTGCCAAAAAGTAATTATTTCATGGATCAAACCACCTCCCAAACTCCCTACCTTGGAATAGTCCCAACTTTGTCCATCTCAAGGCCAGTTCTGTCTTAAGACATCCTGTATCCCATACCATCTGCAAAGGGCCCATCTCCCGACCTTGGAGTAGTCCTAGCTTTGGCCAATCCAGCTTTGAAACTCTTGCTTATCTCAAACTGCATCTTGTATCTTATTTTTCTCATGTAGTATCTGCCAAGGGGCCCATCTGCTTTGTAATACAAATCACATCTACTTTTTTGTTTTCTGCTTTATAACAATTATCTAAACTATATCTATTTTTAAAATATTGCTATAGATACAATTAGCATGAATAATTTTCATTTAGTACATCGTTATAGATTGATATCAGCAATGCCCGATTGATATTGATCCTGAGCACATTAAATGCAGTCTAAATAGGTATGAAAATCAAGACCCTTCATGGCTCACAATCAATCAGACTTTGTCCCCAACCCCTCCCCACCATTTCCCTCATCCAACCCCTGTCATTCCTATGGATCAGGAACAGTGTGGCCAGCAGGACCAGGCCGCAGATGCATGCCCTGTGATCAGCACTGGTTGGGCAGCACTTTGAGTGCTGTGTCCAATTCTGACCCCCCAATAAATGAAGGACATGGAGGGGCTGGAGTGTGTCCAGAGAAGGGCAACAAGGCTGGTGAGGGGTCTGGAACACAAGTCCTGTGAGGAGCGGCTGAGGGAGCTGGGGTTGTTTATCCTGGAGAAGAGGAGGCTCAGGGAAGACAAGGCAATGTCAGGGAACAGGTTGGACTTGATGATGTCCAAGGTGTCCTCCAACCTTGCTGATTCTGTGATTCTCTGAAACCACCCTTGCAGCATTTGCAGGATGAGCCCTGGGCCTCCTCTCCAGAAGGTCCAGCAGCCCAGGTCCCTCAGATTCTCCTCACAGCCCCAAAGCCCATCCTGTCAGTCCTGCAGAGCCTCTGCAGCTCCTCCTCCTTGCCCAGAACAGGGAGCCCCACAACCAGACACAGCAGCCCAGATGTGCCCCCCTGGCCTGTGGTGCCTCTGGCAAGGAAGCAGCACGAGGCACTGCAGGAGGCTGCAGACAATTCCTGAAGCACTTGGAGGATGATCCTGCTCCCCAAGGGACATTCCCATGGTGCCACATCAGGAACTGAAACGGGGAGTGGGGCCAAGGAGGAAAGGACAGCCAGGGATGGGCTGTTTGCAGGGGAGGGAACAGGGGTGGGCAACAGGAAGGAATTTGTAGCAGAAGGAGTAAAGAAAGCCAAGGTGACACAAAGGAAATGCTGAGGGCAGTTTGGGAGTGGCTGCCAGGCAGCCCTGGCTCTGAGCATCAACGTCTGCAGTGGCACAGGAAACTCACAGCTCATGAGAACAAACTTTCTGGCTGACTTCAGAGGCCACCACAAACCTGGAGTGGTTTCCCTGCTGTCCCCCAGCCCTTCCTGGCCCCAGGGGCTGATGGCATTTGTGCTCCCTCAGGTTCATCTCCCCACACCAACACCATGGGGGTGCTCACGCCTGCTCTGGGCAGTGCAAACAGGGGCTCCTGAGCCAGTGCTGCCGTGTCTGTGCCTGCAAGGATGCAGCACCTGTGTGAGCTGGGGGAGAGGCCAGGGCTGCAGAGGGGGGATGTTGTTGGCAGGTGCATGAGGACGCTCTGGGACACTGCCCTGGGGAGTCCAGTGGAGTGGGGATGGATCAGCCCCTGCTCTTCTGCTCGTTCCCGTCTCCCCCAGGCACCTTGCAGAGCCCCAGCCATGCTGTTTGCCCCCAGCCTGCCCACGGCCACCCTGGGGCTGCTCATGGGGCTTTTCTCTGCTGAGCATTGGCCTGGGCGTCTTCTGGAGAGAGCCTGGGCAAGGAGCCTGGAGCCCCCAGGCCCTGCC
>JAIXNV010000585.1:4338-21725 GCA_020917445.1 Riparia riparia
ATTTCCATTTCTCCAAGAGTTCACTCTGCTTTGTTTCCCATTTCTCCAAGATGCTCCTGCCCTGCCCTGCGCCTCCAGGAGCGTGACCCCGCGGTGCTGGGGCACCCCACAGCCGAGATGGTGGCCTTTAACTGGAAGGTGAGGCTGGTGCACATTCCCAGAGGTGCAGGGATTGCTGCTCTTCCCATGTGGGATGTGTTGGGTGGGTTCTGGTGATTCCTTTCCCAGGGTTTGTTTAACCCCCACGCTCTCAGGGCCAGGGGATTTGTTGTTGTCCTGCCCTGCCACACGTGCCTGCCCCAGGGTTTGCTCTCGAGCCTCACATGTTAACACCTGAGCTCACCAGAGCTCTGCTCATGCTGCTCCTCCTGCTTTTCCGCTTTCCAGGTTTTTCCTCTGGCTGTTCTTCCCTCAGCTGCTTTTGTTGCTGGAGGGGAATTTCTCCATTGTATGTTTGGGGTTTTGGGGCCGTGAAAGCTCTGTAGGGTCTTGTGTCAGGCACCACAAGTGTTGGAGCAGGGACTCCTGCTTGGAGCTGCTGGAGAGAGCCCAGAGGAGGCAGCAGGATGAGCAGAGGGATGGAGCAGCTCTGCTGGGAGGAAAGGCTGGCAGAGCTGGCATTGTCCAGCCTGGCCAGGAGAAGCTTTGGGCTGAGCTCAGGGTGGCCTGGCAGGGCCTGAAGGAGCCCCAGGAAACCTGGGGAGAGACAATTCCCAAGGGCTGCAGGGACAGCACACAGGGAATGGCCTCAAACTGAAGGAAATCAGGGTTAAATGGATCTTGGGAATCAGGAATTGTTCCCTGGCAGGGTGTTGAGGCCCTGGAATGAAATTCCCAAAAAGCTGTGGCTGCCCCTGGATCCCTGGCAGTGCCCAAGGCCGGGTTGGAGCAGCCTGGGACAGTGGGAGCTGTCCCTGCCCGTGGCCCTGGCTGAGCTTTGAGTTCCCTCCCAATCCAGACCATTCCATGGCTCTGTAATTAACAATTTGAGCCCGTGGAATCCATTTTCCCCCAGCCCTGGTGTTCAGAGCTGTTGCCTCTGTGGCTGTGGGGAGGTTGGCAGAGCCTGGTGGGGTTTCTTCCAAACTCCCTGCTGGTGCATGGACACAAGGCTTGGCCAAAATTCAGTGTTTTGATGGCGTCCTGACAGCTTTGGGATATCCTGAGGGAGCAGGGCTTTAATTCCAAGTTCACAGAGTTAGCACAGAACCATGGAATATCCTGATGGGAAGGGATTGTCCTCTCCAGCTTCATGGTTTTTTACAGCATTGAAACACTCTGTGCAATTCCAGGCGTACAAAAGTGCAATTACAAAATTGCTACGAATTAAGATTTCCTGGAGTGTTTTTGAGGATCCCATCTGAGAGCTGGGATCCAGCACTTGTGAGGATTGTTCAGCAGCATTTCCACCTTCACAGTTTCCCTGAAATACTCAGTTCTTCCCTTTTCTCAGCTCCACATGGGGCAAATATTGCTGGAAAACGAGCGAAATGAGTTCAGGACTTGAGGGAAGGGGTTTTCCTTTGTCTTTGTTGCTCTGCCTGGTTTGATTTCCCACAGAAATTTAAAAAAATGGAGAGAGAGGAGCGTTCCTGTTGGAATGGAAGATGCAGAACATCCCCATAAATTTATTTTTTAATTGTCCAAGTGTTCCAGAAGCGCCTGAATAGATTCTTTGGCGTTCCAGGCTCTGGAGAACTTCCCACTGCTGATGTACATTTTGGCAGCTAAAACTCTGATCCTTTGCTTGGCCTTTGCTGGAGTCAAAATGTACCAGAGCAAGAAAATCGAGGAGAAACTGAAGAGGGAGCGTGAAGAGAAACTGAAAGCAGAAGCAGAGAAGAAGGATGAGTGAGGAGTCCCTCAGGTATGGAATTGATCCCAGTTCCTGGTTTTTGGGAATTGTTCAGGATTGCTTGGGAATGTGCAGTTAGACCCGAGCTCTTGGAATATTTGGGATGTCTCGGGGGGTTTGCTCACTCATCTTTTGTGGGACTTGCAGGAGCCACTGTCCTGTCTGGGGATATTTTAGCACAATATCCATTCCCTCTCTGTTTTTATCTCCCTGGATTTTTTAATGCCTGATGCACAGAGAGGGGGATAAATTGGGAATAACTGCAGGGGAGCAGCCTGGCAGGATGCTGCAAGCAGAACTCTGTCACAAAAACAAAAGAGAGAAAATAAATCAGCCTTTCTGGATGAGTGAAATTATCGACAGGCTGGGGGGTGGTTTAGCTGGGAAGGGCAAATTCCACTCCTGGAATTCCCAAAGGGACAGGTTATGCCGTGGAACATCCACCATGGAGAATTCCCTGAGAAAAATACCCGTTTTTCTGCTCGCTTCCTTTACAAAATCCCCTAAATCTGGGATTTCCATTCTGAAATCCCCGAGTCCCTCCCCCTGTGTTCCCAAAGCTGGAGCAATCCCCGCTTTCTTGGAGCAAATCCATGAGCAGAATGAGCAGAATGCCTGGTGCTGGGATTCTATTCCCTGCCTTGCTTGTCCTTTTTGGAGCAGTTTGCTTCACTCCTCCCTGTTCTGCAGCGAAATGGGAATTCTCTTCCTGCCTGCCCTTTGGAAGCTCGGTGGGAGTTGGATGTCGTGTTGCTCTTCGTTGAAATAAAATCTTATTTCCCTTCCCGAGGCCGTCACCTCCCATCTAAAGACACTTCTCAGCTCTTAAAATCTTCCCTAGGTTTTATTTCCACCCTGTCACTGTTTTATTCCCTTTCTTCCCAAGGATTGGGAATCGTGCCTAGAAATGAGGCCCTTGGGAATAACCATGGGAACAAAGTTTGGGGTTTTTGGTGTTTTTTTTAATTTACACAGGAAAAAAAAACCCCAAAGAAACAAAACCAAAGGGATTTTTCAGTCTCCTGTTTCCAGCAGATTCAGGATTTGGCTTTGGGGCAGATTTTGGCCACTTCCCTGAAAAAGGAAAAGTTGGACGGGGCTTGGAGCAACCTGGGATAGTGGGAGGTGTCTCTGCCCGTGGCAGGGGTGGATGGGATGAGCTTGAGGATCCCTCTAACCCAAAGCAGTCTGGGATTCTGGGATTCTGTGCAGTGTTATCCCAGGGAACTCTGTCTGGCAAACCCCGCAGCTCCAGGCATTCCTGCACCGGGATCACGGCACCAAAACCTCAGTGCCCAGCAGGTGACGTCACCCTTGGTGCAGGACCGGTGTTAAAACCTCTCTGATTCCACAAAAATTCCCTTCCCAGCCCCCAGAGCTGCCCAGCAGAGGCCCTAAATTCCTAAATTCTGGGATGAAGAGGGAGGAATTGCCCCATGGAGCTGGGAGCAGCTCCAAAGGAGCCCCTGTGCTCTCCCTCCTGTGCCTGCTGTTCTCACTGCTCTCTCCCCACCCTGCAGGTTCATGATGCTTGGATTCCTCTCCCAGGAGGATGAAGCCAGCCTGGAAAAGGAGGATGTGTAACCTCAGAGTGACCCTGGAATTGTCTCCCGTTTTCCTGTGTACAGCAAAGCGTCCCAACCTCTATTTATGCAATAAAAACCCCCCTTTGTTTAGAAAATAAAAATCAAAAATAAGCTTGGGTGCTGCTTCCTCAAAGGGTTGGAGCTGCAGAGGGGATCAGCTGCAAGGAAGTGGCTGGGATGGAGGAGGAAAACACTCTGGAGGGAAAAAAATTGAGGGGGAAAAACGCTCTGGATCCATCCTGGGCGGCTCCAAAATTCATGGAGAGGCAGAAGGAAGTGGAGAGGGCTCAGCGCGCCTTCGGCAGCTGCTTCCTGCAAGGCCCAGGCTGGGGAATGCAGGAGAGGAGCTTTTCCAGGCACTTTGTGCATCCAGGATTTCCTTGGATCCGTGGAAATCGCCTTGGATCCGTGGAAATCACCTTGGATCCATGGAAATCGCCTTGGATCCATGGAAATCGCTTTGGATCCGTGGAAATCACCTTGGATCTGTGGAAATCACCTTGGATCCGTGGAAATCACCTTGGATCCATGGAAATCACCTTGGATCCGTGGAAATCACCTTGGATCTGTGGAAATCGCCTTGGATCCGTGGAAATCGCCTTGGATCCGTGGAAATCGCCTTGGATCCATGGAAAACGCCTTGGATCCGTGGAAATCGCCTTGGATCCGTGGAAATCACCTTGGATCCGTGGAAATCACCTTGGATCCATGGAAAACGCCTTGGATCTGTGGAAATCACTAAATCACCTGAAGGAAGTTTCATGGGAGGTTTATCCCGAAATCTCTCGCTGGTTCCTTGTTTTCTGCTCAGCCTGGGGCAGCTCTTCCTGCCTGGGCAGTGGCACCAAATCCTTGGGCGTGGAATCCTGGGATTTGGGATGGAAGAGACCTAAAATCACCTCGTTCCACCCCTGCCGTGGCAGGGACACCTCCCACTGTCCCAGGCTGCTCCAAGCCCCATCCAGCCTGGCTCTGGGCACTGCCAGGATCCAGGGGCAGCCACAGCTTTTTGGGAATTTCATTCCAGGGGTTGCTCACCCTCCCAGGGAACAATTCCTGCCCAAAATCCCATCAAATCCTACTTTGAAGCCATTCCCTGTGTGCTGTCCCTCCAGCCCTTGTCCCCAGTCCCTCTCCAGCTCTCCTGGAGCTCCTTTAGGAGCTCTGAGCTCTCCCTGGAGCTTCTCCTTCTCCAGACTGGACGTTCCCAGCTCTCCCAGCCTGGCCCCGGAGCAGATTGACGTTAATCCGCAGAGAAATGCAGCAATGAAGGCTCAGGTGTGGCGGTGCCTCAGGGACCTCTGCCTTCGCATTCCCATTTCCATTCCAAAGCACTTCCTAGACCCTTCTGGGCGTTCAGGAGGAGCAGAAATTTGCCAGTGGAGTGGGGAGAGGAGGGAAGAGAAGGCTGGAGCAGCCCTGGGCCCCAGCCCTCACCTGAGTGGGGAGGGCAGGGGATGCTCGGGGAGCTCTGGCTCTGCTGGAATCACTCCCCGGAACCGCAGGGATGTTAAAAATCTCTTTTTCCTGCCGTCTCCTTGGAGACTGGGGAACAAAAGCAGCGCAGAAAGCCGTTCGCAGCGCAGAGAGAGCTCCCGCTGTGCAATATCCTGCTGTATCCTCGAGAAATCCCCTGCTCCAGCAGCCTCGGGGGCTCCCAGGATCGCAGGGAATGCAGCAGATCCCCTCTGCTCCCAGCACTCACCTGTGCATGCCGAGGTGAGCTCGGGGGAATTGAATTCAAATCCTGTTGTGGCAGCTCGGTGCCCACCTTCCCTGAGGGAGAATTCCCGCAGGAATTCTGCTCCAAACCTCCTCCAGGGAATTGGCAGCTCTGGTGCCACCAGTGGCTCTGGACAGTCATTGCTTTATTTTGGATATTAGCCCCAGTCTGGAGTTTTTAGGCTCTCCAGAGCAGATTTTTCTAGCAGAAGAAATAATAACAATGATGAGGTTTTGGTTTTGGGTTGTGTTTTTTTTTTTTAGCTTTTCAACTACTGCTCCGTGAGCAGAACCAAAGGGACACAATCTCCCTTTACAACTCCATTTACCACCAAAGCCACTGGGTGCAGTTCAGCACCCAAAGCAATCAAGTCTGGCTTAAAATCGTCCCCGCCAAAGATGTGCAAGAAGGGAGTTAATGCTCTTTTTTTTTTTTTTTTTTTGCCCCTGGATATGGGGGAAGGAGCAGTGAGGAGTCTCCTCAGAAATCCTGCAAATTATCACGTTTCTGCCTCTGCAGCCGAATCAGAAAAAAAATCTTTGCAGGTAAAAGGCTTCAAATCTGGTTCAGCCTGATTTTTAGAATCCCAGAGGGGTTTGGGGTGGAAGGGATTTTAAGGATCAGCCAGTGCCATGGCAGGGACACCTCCCACTGTGCCAGGCTGCTCCCAGCCCCAGTGTCCAACCTGGCCTTGGACACTGCCAGGGATCCAGGGGCAGCCACAGCTGCTCTGGGAATTCCATCCCTGCCCCTCCTCACCCTCACAGCCAGGAATTTTCTCCCAATCTCCCTCCTAGCCCTGCCTCCCTCCTGCTTGGGGCCATTCCCAAATGTCAGCGTAGCATCAGAGCTCAGGTAAGCCCAGGGTTGGGATGGTGGACATCCAACAAATTCCCAGGATAAGAATAGGTCCTGTCCAGTCCTGTCCCTTCCCGAACCCAACCAAAGCCCGTTCCCTGATATTCCATGGGGGGTTCTGACCTGTGCCAACAGCTTCCAGGTGATTTCACCTTTGAGGAATCCCCGTGCGCCGCAACTCCAGCAGGAAAAAAAATCTGCTGACACTGGGGGGAGACAGCAGCTCAGCTTTGCTGCAGTTCCTCCTCCAGAAACCAGCTGGGGACCTGGGATTCTGAAAGAATCCCTGAATCCCTGAGGCTGGAAAAGCCCTCCCAGCCCATGGAGATCCAGCTGTGCCCACCCTGTGCCCAGAGCGCTGAGTGCCACCTCCAGACCTTCCTTGGGCACAGAAGGGATCCGTGGGTAAAAAAAACACGTTTAAAAGAGGAAAAGAGAATTCAGTTTGGCTTCTGAGGAGGAGGAGGGAGCGAGGATAGAGAGCCTTGGAGTGCTTGGTGTATCCCGGAGTCATCAAGGTGGGAAGAGCCCTTCAGGGATCGTCGGTGCCACCATGGCCTCAGCACCGCCCAAACCCAAACCAACAGCTTCAGCACCAGAGGATCCACGCAGGAACCTCTTGGAAATATTCCCACCCCAAAAAACTGAGCCAGGTCACCGTGGTGCCTACAGAACACGGGGTCTGTCCTTCTCCCCCGTCCCATGAAATTCCTCTTTTCCAAAGCGGCGTTCAGGCTGTGCCTCCCTTGCACAGCCTGCGTTTCTGATACTGTCACCAGTGCTGAAGACACAAAATAAAAGGCTCAAAACTAAAAACTGGCTTCTGAATTTCCAGTGTTTGCGCCTTTAGGGTTCATTTTATTCTCATGAAGGCTGTGTGGGTTTGAACAAAAGCTGCAGTCTTTGTGGAGTGATCAGGAAAGGAGCTGGTGGGATTTTAAGGGGAACAAACAAAACTCTCCCAGGTTCTGAGGGGACTCTGGCAGCTGCTGGAATAGGGAGCTCAGGGCTCTGGGGTTTCTGAGAATGAGAAATGAACCTTCAGCAGGACAGTTTTGTCATTGAGATGAGCTCAGCTTAATTTTAGTGCCACTGGAAGGTTTTAGTCTGAGACTTCTGCCAGAATCACCCCGGGCCGGGGCCGGAGGGAGGCAGAGCTCCCTGAGCAGCGCCCCAAGGGCCTCACACCACAAACACTGACCCCAACATTTCCTTCCCTGCTTCTCCTCTTGGGAATCAGCAATTCCCCCCGATTTTCCCTGCCCTGCAAATGTTCTGTGGGGGGGAGAATCCTTCATCGTTCCCTGGAATCCCGGCTCCAGCCTCAGCAGCGTTGCTTCCAACTTGTTGAGTCCTCTAATTATAGCAGGTATGACACAGCTAATTAGTTAATGTTTGTTATTAACCTCAGCCTTCCAGGCTAGTGGGGAGCTGATAGACCTCACACGAGGGGGCTGGAATATCCTGAGTGGGATAAACCCACAGGAATGATCCAGTCCCACCCTGTCCCTGCCCAGAGCCCCAACAATCCCAGCCCGTGCATCCCTGGCAGCGCTGGCCAAAGGCTCCTGGAGCTCTGGCAGCCTCGGGGCCGTGCCCATTCCCTGGGGAGCCTGGGCAGTGCCAGCACCCTCTGGGGAAGAACCTTTCCCTAAAATCCAACCTCAATCCCCGCTGGAACAGCTCCAGCCAGGATCCTGTCCCTGTCCCATGCAGCAGAAGTCGGATGAGCTCGAGGAGTCTCCCTCAGGCTCCTCCAGCTGAACATCCCAAGTTCCCTCAACCTCGGCTCATGTGGCCTCTCCAGACCTTTCCTCACCCTTTGGACACTCTCCAAGAGCTTGGGATTGCAGCTCCACATGGAAAACACCCCAATGTCCAGCCCACGAGCGTGTGGGGAGAGCTCAGGTGAAACTTCCAAAACCCAAGTTTGATGTTTTCCCTCTGGATTTGATCCAAGGGCCATTTTTTTGGCTGTGAGTGACCTGGAGGAGACTGGGAGGTGGCACAACCCGAGTCATTCCCCAGCTGGGCTTTAAAGCTGCTTTGTCTTGGCTGCTGGAGCAATTCCAGCATGTCTGGGCTCAGCTGGACCTCGCCTGGCTCGCGCTTGGAGCAGTTTGGGATAATCCCAGCTGAAAACAGCAACTCCTGGCAGCTGCCACAATTATCCCATGGCATCGAGCTCCTTGTGTGCTCCTGCAGAGGGAAAGTTTGCTCGGGCACAGGTGAGCGATTCGGCTTTTATCCCTGCGGATTTCTGTCTGGCAGCCATTCCTGCTGCATCAGACCAGCTCCTGGAAGTGTCCCAGCGTGTCCCAGGGCTGGGATGTGGCTGTCACATGGAGGAGGATGGATGTGGCTGCTTCCTGTTGATCCCGTGGAGCACAGATGGGTGACTCTCCTTTTTGATGATCCCATTTTTTTTTTCCTGGACTTCCTCCCGCTGCTTGGCTTCGCTCCCCGGTGCCTCAGCTTCCAACGGCGCGGCGCTTTCGCAGTCCTCCAGCTCTTCTTATCTGCTCTGACTCATTTCTCTGGCCTAAACTCGGGCTCATTTCCCGGCCTGGCTGATGTGGGGAAGCTCGGGGCCCAGCACCGACAAACGGCAGCTCCTGACGGAAGAGTTTGAGTCAAAGGACGGAGCCTGGGCCTCGTGTCCGGGCTCTGAACCCGCTCTGTTATTCTGCTTTTCTCGCACCCACGAACATTGGTGTGTTCCCTCTTCTCCCCATGCCCCCTCCTCTCCCACCCGGGCCCTGCAGGAAGAAATTCCAAGGAATAAATTCACAGGGACAGAAAGCCTGAGCTTCGAGTGATGTCTCCTGGCTTTCTGTTCCTGGCTGCCCTTCTCCCGCTCCTCGGTGGGCTCCACTTTGCCTGCTCACTCAGAAAAGCTTCCATCCCAAAACTCCCAAATCATCCATGTTGGAGTCCAGGGCATTCCTTTGGTTGCCCTGGAGGGTCAGAGACCTGGGCAGGGGGGTCTGGGACCCCAGCCCAGAGCTCAGAGAGACACTGGATTTGATTTCAGTCCATGGGAGAGGCTTCTTGCACTGCAGGAAGCATTGCTGGCCACAAGAGTGTGAAAGATTGTAGTTTAGTATATCACAGGGTGAGAAAAACAGTGGGTTTGAATTTTTGGCATTGAAGTGAATGGTGACAAGATGGAGAATTTGGGGCGTTGCCTCCTTCTGCTTCTTTCTTCTTCCCTCACTCCATTTCTGCAGTGACGTTGGCACAAAGTAGTTTGTGAGGATTGGGTCAGAGTAGAGATGACCTTTTTAGTAATAGTGATAGACATTGGTAATAAATAGTAAATATTGAATACGTAGCAATCAGTATAAAAGATAACGACTGCCCAGTTCGGGAGGAGTCGTCAGATGTCCGAGCCGTGGCAAACATCTTCTGGACACTGAGAAAATTGTAAGATAAGAACTAATAAACACGAAGCATGCGACCTTGAAGACTCCGTCTTTTCCTGCGTTTGGCTCAGAGCTTTGCAGAGGGCAAAAAGACTCTAAAACCACCTGAATGCGGGGAATTTAAGCTCCAGCAAGCAGCTCCCCAACAACTGCCATCTCAGGGTGCAGAGCAACAACTGGCACCCCAGATGGGACAGCAACACATCCAGCTTGGGAGAGACCTCTGGGATCATCCAGTCCCACCCCTAAATTATGTCCCCAAGTGCTTTGGGCCCCGGGCTGCAGAAAGCTGTCAGCACTGAGGACTTGAAAATGGGGGGAAAAAATGTTCCCATTTCAAATGTTCCCACCTAGAAACATGTTGGGTCACCCATTACAAACCTGCTCCAAGAGCTGGAGGAAAAATAAATGTTTGTGGGTTTTTTTTTTTCCATGAAGATGAGGCTTGGAAAAGCATTTAGGAGCGGTTAGTCAATGAGACGTGATGGAAATTGAAGTGATTTGCATTCCAGCTCGAGCAGAGGGACGTCTGTCACAGCTTCTCCCCCAGCGTTTGGATCTGACTCTGCCTCTTGTCCTTATGCAAAGATCCTTAAATTCTCTTTTCCCCACATTTTAGAGGAAATCTCCACACACACCATAGATCCCTGAGTGGGACCAGAGCTTGGCTTCGCTCTCCTGCAACCTTCGAGTGCCCTGAGCCTCCCTCCGAGAGCTCCTGCTGGCAAACCCAATAAAACAACCGGGATTTCAAACCCTGCCGAGGAGCTGGGATGTTGTTTCAAGGGCTCTTGATTAGAGGCGCTGCTGTTGGGTAACATCCTCCCATTAGCCTTGAGTCAGATGCTCAAGGAATTGCTTGTCATCCCAAATTACCAGTTGAGTCACAGCTGCGTGAGCCACAATATTTTCCTTCCCCACGAAGGGTTACGGGGTTTTGTGGGGAGCGGGGGCTGTAATTATCCCACACAGCAGCCGAGGGGGAGTGGAGGAAAGGCGAGGACTCGTCTTGGAGGGGTTTCTGTAAAATCCCAGCCTTCCTGGGATTTCAGACTCAGCTCTTTTTCCTGCCCACGGGGTTTCCACGCTCGTTAAAAAGGGATTGGGGAGAAACGTTTCGCCAGGCCTCAAGCTCCCAGAGGGAAATGGGAAGGGATTTGACAAAGCTTTCCCAGCCTTTTCCAGGAAAAGGAGACTGTTCCGTTTTTCCCTTTGTTTTCTGGGAAACTGGCAGCAAACTCTTCCTCTTCCCTAGTGCTTTTTTTCCATGAAATCCTCCATGGGCGCTTCCCCCTCGTCTTCCCAAAGAGTACAAAGCAGGAAGGACAATTCCTGGGACACAAATGGCTCCCTTGGGATGATTCTTGGTGTTAAATGGATGGGAAGCAGGTGATTGGAGTTGTCCAGCCTGGAGGAGAGAAAGTTCTGGGCAGATTTTAGAGCCTTCACAGGGCCTGAAGGGGCTCCAGGAGAGCTGGGGAGGGACTGGGGACAAGGGCTGGAGGGACAGAACACAGGGAATGGCTTCAAAGTGGGATCTGATGGGATATCGAGCAGGAATTGTTCCCTGGCAGGGTGTTGAGGCCCTGGAATGAAGTTCCCAAAAAGCTGTGGCTGCCCCTGGATCCCGGGCAGTGTCCCAGACCAGGTTGGACACTGGGGCTTGGAGCAGCCTGGGACAGTGGGAGAGGGATGGAACAAGATGAGTTTTCAGCTCCTTCCTCCCCAAACCATTCCACAATCCCATGGCCCTCTGATCCCACTGCTGGTCCCGTGGACTCTGCTGTGTCAGGGAGAGCAGGACACACCTTTCCATGGAACAGCAGTGGGAGAACTGCCCGGACAGCTGCCGAGCCCTGGCACCAAATCCCGGGGAGGCAGCAGAGCCAGGACTCTGAGCCCTTCAGGCTGGGGCTTGTTCTCCTTCCTGTGAACCCAGACACAACAGCGGGGTGCTGGGATTTGTGTTCCTTGTCCCCAGAGGGGCCAGCAGGGCAGGGCAGCTGTCACTGGGCCATGGGGTGAGCGGAGCTGTGTCTCAAGAGGAGCCGAGGGCTGTGCAATCCCTGCCTTTCCCCCGGGACAGAGGCACCTCAGCCGTTCCTTTCCTCATTCTGATTTCACAGCGCTCCCAACCCAGCAGCACGGACTGGGAGGAGCAGCTGAACTGGGAAAGGGCTCAGCCTGGAGAAAAGGAGGCTCAGGAGGGACCTCACTGCTCTGCACAGGAGGGGCAGGGACAGGAGGAGAGGAAACAGCCTCAAATCGCACCAGGGCAGGCTCAGGGTGGAGATTGGAACAGAAAATTTCCCTGTCAGAGTGCTCAGGCCTTGGGCTGAGCTGCCCAGGGAGGTTTGCAGTCACTGTCTGTGGGAGTGCTCAGGAGCAGTCTGGATGTGGCCCCTGGGGACAGGGTTTGGGTGATGCTGGATGACCATGGAAGTCTCCTGGTGATTCTGGGATTCTGTGACTCTGGGATTTTCCTTTAACCACAAAGGACCATCCCAGGTGTCCCTCCCCACCAGGAATTAAGGACAGTGCATCCTGATGTGGTCTCTGACCCTCAGCCGTGGAGTTATTGGAGTATTTAGAGACAAGTTTTTACCAGATTGTTACCCTGGTTTTTCTGAGTGTTTTAAAGCCTTTTGAAATGGAGTCAGATCTTTTAGTTCCTGTACAATATTAGAGCAGTTTTCTACCTTTTCCCACAGATGTAACATAAACAAATCCTTTGTTTTTCATTCTCTGTCCTTTGTTTGCATATTTCTAACCTGAAAACAACTGTAACTGACAATTGGTCTGGCCACTGAGGCTGAGGGGTGGAAACCCCAAAAAGCCAATCTTCTGCCAGACCCAGAAATGTATAAAAAGTAAGAAATAAACAAAGAGGCTCTCTCTCCGCCTGGACTCAGCCTTGAGCCGGATCAGAGGAACCTCTGCCCTGGAAAATCTCTCTCTCCGTGTGACTGCTTTGCGTGTCCTGGTGACACCAGCTCCCTCAGCCTTTCCTGGGCACAGAGATGCTCCAGGCCCTTCCTCAGCTCCAGGAGCTCCCATCCCTGCTGTGCCGGTAAAAAAACTTCAGATCCAGAGCTGGACACAGCGGCAGGATCCCTCCCTGCTGTGGTTGTCTCCCTGTTTGATTATTTAATCGATTTATTTCGCCCTGCAGCGGTCGGAACGCGCCGTTCTCGAGCCAGGCACACAAAGGTCACTTTTGTCACTCCTGCTTTCGGGGTTTTCGGATTGTGAGCGGACAGCGGTGAGGGAAGAGCTGTGGGAGCATGAAGGGAGTGTCCTGGGCTACAGGAATGAAGCAGGGCTCCCCTTCTCCTTCCCTGTTCCCTCCTCTCTCCCTGAGCTGTCCCAGGCTGAGGATGGTGCTCCTGAGGCCTCGGGGATGAGAGGAATGACAAGATTTGTCCTTCCAAACGAGCCCTGGGTCTGCTGGTGGATAAAATCAGCACTGAGAGATGAGAGAAACAACGGGAAGGATCCTACTGAGTGTTGGATGGAAAAGAAGAAATTTGCCTTTACAAACAAAGTGTAGGTTTGTTTGTAAAGGAAATTTAATATTGAAAGATGAAAGTAGCATAAATCCCATAAGAATTAAAAATTAGGGGGGTTATACATTAAAAGGGGAACCTTAGGCATTTCAGGAAGTCTGCACCTCTCAAGTACCTCGGCCAATGGGGAAAGAGAGAGGGAAATGCGGCCGGGAAATTGGGATAAAAAGGAGGCTGAGTCCTCTGAAAAACCAAGAGACCCCAGGGGAAATGCCCCATGGCCTCTCCCTTTATTGGAATAAAGTCAAAGGACTCCTCTGTCTCCTTCTTGGACATAAACCTCTGGTGCTCGTGGATTGATTTTCCTAACAGGGACAGGCACGGATTGTCACTGCATCATCCCAGGGTGATGCTCTGAGGCTGCCGGGTGGTGGGGGGAGATGATGCCTTAATTTTTCTCTTTGCTGTGTCCCATGTTGTGTGCTGCCCAGGTGCAGCTCTGAGCTCACACTCAGCCTCACTCAGCTCTCTGCACACCCCAGCCACACAAAACAAATCCTGCTCCTGCTGCACACCAAGGACAGCTGGGACAAGTGTTCAGCCCCAAAGCACAAACAGCGGTGGCTGAGGGGAGAAAACAAGAAGAATGGGACTGCAGAACCTGGAGCTGGAACTGGACAATGAAACCCCAAGGTGCAAATGGACCCAAACTTATCAAAGTGTGAGACCTCGTGACCGGGGCTCCATTGTGTGCCCATTTTGTGTCCATTTTGTGACCATTTTGTGACCATTTTGTGTCCATTTTGCGTCCATTTTGTGTCCATTTTGCGTCCATTTTGTGTCCATTTTGGGTCCATTTTGTGCCCATTTTGTGACCATTTTGTGCCCATTTTGTGTTCATTTTGTGCCCATTGTGTGTCCATTTTATGTCCATTTTGTGCCCATTGTGTGTCCATTTTGGTTCCACCTTGGGTGCAGCCTTGGCCAGGTTCTTGTCCTGGCCAAAGTGAATCCGGGAGGCTTTTCAATAAATCTCTACTTTATTCTCCAGCTCTGTCTGGTCTCTGCTCCAGCTCAGCCTGCCCAAGGCAGCAGCATCACCTCAGCTCTGGATGTTCCTGTCTCCATCACCCCTCAGAGCATCCTCGAGGAGCGGCAGGCATTGACCACTCTTGGGGACAGGGACAGGATCCTGGCTGCAGCTGTTCCAGCAGGGATTGGGGTTGGATTTTAGGGAAAGGTTCTTCCCCAGAGGGTGCTGGCACTGCCCAGGCTCCCCAGGGAATGGGCACGGCCCCGAGGCTGCCAGAGCTCCAGGAACCTTTGGCCAGCGCTGCCAGGGATGCACGGGCTGGGATTGTTGGGGCTCTGGGCAGGGACAGGAGCAGGATCCGTGATCCCTGTGGGTTCCTTTCACTCAGGATATTCCAGGATTCTGCAATCTGGGAATCCCAGTGTCACTGAGCAGGGGATTCTCCTCTGTCCCAGGCCTAAAGCAGGGACATAAACCAACCTGACCACCAAATTTATCACTTAGCCCTGAACAAAGTCCCTGTTAATGGAGCAATTAGGATGGCAATTATCACCTGCATCCCAATTACCCAGTTCAGGGGTCATTATGTCATTGCCTTCCCAGTCACCACATTTGAGATCCGAGTTAAAATCATCACAAACCCCTTTATTTTAAAATGCCAGCTAAAAACATCATGAAATACAGAACATAATGAAATACACAGTTGACAGCAGGATTTTTTTTTTTTACTGCTGTATTATATTACAGCTAAAATTAAATTTGGAAATTTAATATTTTATTTTTATCTAAATTAAATATTTTGTAGGTTTAATTTTTTTTTTTTCCAAAACCAATGCTCCACAGGGAATTTTGTTCTCTCCCAGTCTGACACAAAGTGACAAAGATTAGGATTCTTTTTCTAACCAACACCATCCTCAATTTAAATAATCTCTTTTCCCTCCTGCTGGCTGATGAATTCCTGAGCATGAGCTGAAGCCCCACACCAAAGTTATATTTCTGGTGCCAAAAACACTTCCCAAAAGTGGGTCATTTTAGCTCTGCTGGAACCAAGAGAGAAAAACTTGCCCGAATCAAAGATTGCCTAAGGATGGAAACAGAAAAAGGTGGGAAATTTAGAAAATAAATTAATGCAGTAACTAAATTAAGAGCCTTACACTCCTCAGAACAGAGTCAGTACAAAGACTGGTGGTTTCCTGCTAAAGCAGGGAGAGATTTTGCGAAAACTGATGGGAGTTTGGGGTTCAGCATTAGGAGTTTATCACACTCCCCTCATGGCTTCTGCCTCATCCCAGCCGCTATTCCAGGTGGAAACACCGAACATTCCTTGCCTGGACTCTGTAGGATCAGGATTTCTTTAGGAGTTGGAGCTTTTATCAGGGTGCTTGAGATGGTGCTGGCACAGATGCATCTCCACGGGGTGAGGAGGGAAAAGCCACCCCGGGGCGGTGGAAAGCTCCAAGGAGCTGGGACAGAGTGGTTGGGAAGGGGAGAAAGCCACCAGACCCTGAGTGGTCAGAATTTGATTTTCCCCTCTTGTTTTGGGATGTGGAGCCCCCAGTGCAGAGGGAAGGACTCACCTGCAGGAGCTGGTGAAGGAGTGAGCAGGAACGGGCTCGTTCCTAAAGGAATGTCAGAGTTCTGACATCCCTCAGCGGGGGAATCTGGTTTCGGAAGTTTTTGGGAGCTCACTCTGCCCTTCTTTATGGAACTCAACTTCCAGCCTGGCACTGGTGCAGGAGGTGAAATCCCTGCCCAAAATCTGGAGTGGGTGATGGAAGCTGAAACCTGGATCTCACCATGGAATGAGGGACCCCCAAAACCTGGATCTCACCATGGAATGAGGGACCCCCAAAACCTGGATCTCACCATGGAATGAGGCACCTCTGAAACCTGGATCTCACCATGGAATGAGGCATCTCCAAAACCTGGATCTCACCATGGAATGAGGGACCCCCAAAACCTGGATCTCACCATGGAATGAGGCACCTCTGAAACCTGGATCTCAGCATGGAATGAGGCTCTACTGAAACCTGGATCTCAGCATGAAATGAGGCACCTCCAAAACCTGGAATGAGAGACCCCCAAAACCTGTATCTCACCATGGAATGAGGGACCCCCAAAACCTGGATCTCAGCATGGAATGAGGCTCTACTGAAACCTGGATCTCACCATGGAATGAGGGACCCCCAAACCTGGATCTCACCATGGAATGAGGCACCTCTGAAACCTGGATCTCACCATGGAATGAGGGACCACCAAAACCTGGATCTCACCATGGAATGAGGCACCCCCAACTCTCCTTCCCAATGCTGTTCCATGGAAAAACAGAGAAGCTGGGTTGTGCCAAGCAGGAATTCTCAGAGCTGCTGGAAGTCAGGCTGGAATCTGCTCTCGGTGCTGGCAGAGCAGAAACTGGATCCAATTTTGGATGGTGCCACCTGTCCCCTTCTGGGAAACGGCCTCACTGGGGAGAAGGAACAAACCTGGGAGCTGCAAATGTTGTTTCTGCCTTTAAACATCTCTCATTTTCCAGCTGAGCAGCGATGGGAACGTGGCTGCCGGGAGCTGGGATTGCGGATCCTGGCTCCAACAGAGCCGAGACCGCAGGGAAGCCAAAGGAATGGGATCCAAAACCAACTCCAATCCCTAATCGGCCTCAGCTGGAGCCAGTGGCTGAGAATATGCACCTGTCCAAAAAAGGAGAGGTCTCTGCTGGAAAGCTGAAACTCTGGAATTCCAAGGACAAGTGTGGAAAGCCAAGAGAGTGGTTTGGATTTCAGCTTGGACATCAGCTGGATGTAGCAGCCTTGGAACGGTTCTGAGGAGATCAGGCTCTGAAAACTCCCTGTAAGGATGTGGCCCACATGGAATAAATCAATTCCAGGCGGTTGGATTGGCCCAAACAGTGGCAAAATCCCATAATAGCAACAATTTATCATGGCAGAAAAAGGACACGGGGAAAACAGGGAGAGAAAAACATCACAGTAGCAAAATGTGAAGTTCCAGACAGTAAAAACCTGTGGAAGGAGAATTAGGAAATAACGCTTCCTATAAAATTGCTGGGAATTCTTTTCCTGTCACTAACAACGAGCAAAGGCACACAGGAACATAAAGGAGGCTGAGAGGAACCCCCAGCATCCAGAGTCACAATTTTATAGGATTTCACAGGAATTTTACTCCTATAACCAAATGCCTCAAGGTGCTCGCAGGATCTGCCCCGCTGGTCTCCAACCCTTTGGATTTGCAGACTCCAGAGCTTTTGCCAATGAATTCTTGGACCAAGTGCAGCGAGCTGGAAGCCGCTGCCAGCATTTGCCTCTCCACATCTCCTGCCCTGGATTCCAGGACTCTGCAGGGCACGGATTGAGCGCCCCTGAGCCCCGTGGGGACCTGCAGAAGAC
>JAIXNV010000587.1:0-21700 GCA_020917445.1 Riparia riparia
TTTTTTTTTTTCCTTGAGGTATTGAATTGGCCTCTGTTCCTCATGCCTCTCTTGTAGCTAAGCTTAGGACTGCCCACTCATGTGTGTGTTGCAGGGTTGAAGGCGGACTGATGAATGGGAAGCAGACATTTTCTTTCTGAAAGAATAGACTTGTCTTTGCCTGAGATGACTGAAAGTAATTCATGTTTGTACCTGTCTTTCAATTCTGGAAAGTGTCCTGCATCTTTTAATCCTGGGCCAAGTGCTTTCTGGGGAGTTTGGCATGGTAGGCCGGTCCTCTGTCCCTGAGAATGACTTTCATAGGTGGTCTGGTTTTCTGCAGCTGCTGCATTCCTTTGCAGAATTCAACCCCAGCATGGTTTAGTCCTGATTGTGCAGAGCTTCTGGTGGGTACATGGCTGCTGAGAGCTCAGCTGTGCCTGTGGTGCCGGCTGCTGGTTTCTGGATTCACACACAATGAAATCTGAACACAGTTGCTTTACAGCTGTTCTCAGTTCATAGGGAAATGAAATGCCAAGGCTGAAGTACTATACTGAAAACTGCTTTGCTTTTTTCTTCCAGGGAAGATGCTTCATGAGATTAAAAGCCTTGTCATTGAGGAACCAAAATACTGGCTGGATATTATCTCTGTTTGGAGAAAGCTTCATGGACATGAGGGGGAAACAGATGATACCTCTCAAGAAAACACATTGGCTCTGAAGAGACGGTCAGAAGAAGAGACAAATACTGCAAGTAAAAGGCAGAAAATGGAACAAGTAAGAGCAGTTGTGGCTGAGGAATGTCAGGTGGAAGCTGGAGAGACCTGTGTGGCACCAGAGAGAACAAGCAATCAGGAGTGCTGGATTGAGAGCAAGACTTCCTCAGAATTCCCTTCCAAAGGCAATGGAGAGAATCCTACTGTGAATGAGAAGCTTGGCTTCAGTTTCAGAGTGTCTTGTCGTTGTAGTGGAGCGATTGCCAAAATACTTACTTCGCAGGTATGCTGAAGTATCTGTGTTTTAAAAGAATTCAGCAAAGGTGAACAGAGATGTGTAGTTTGTCATTTCAGTTGTGCTTGTTCTGGAATAATAAACTAATATAAGGTTTTTCTGTATTTTCTCAAAAAGCCCTTAACCTGCATTCACCTTAAACAAGTGGAAATACAAATGCTGTTTTTAATTTCTGTGCACTATTACTCTTAATGTTTTTCAAGCCAGTAACTTTTATTGAGGATAAGCAAAGGTAAGAGTTTGAAGTTTCTGGGCCTGTGGAAGCTGAGAAGTGATTAGGTAAGTTTACAGCTACTTAAAGTGCCATTGCAAGGGGCGTGGAGCCAGACTCCTCTCAGTTGTGGCAGGCAGTCTCAAAGAAGGGGTAAAAGCCAGAACTTGCAGCTTCTGGTTGGGTATTGGGAAGAACTTGTTCTTCAGGAACGCTGCCCTAGAAGTCGTCTTGGGGGAAGCAGAGCTTGGTCCTTGGAAAGGGATAGTGGCATGCAGACCTCCAGGGGTGTGTTCCATCCAGCCCTCTTCCCATCTGTGCAGGTTTCTCTTACTTGAAGGTAACTGTAGCTTAGATTTTTTTCCTACTGAAGCTGGTATCTTGGTGAGGGGAGATGCAAGCCTCCCTGCAAGGGTGTTTACCTAAATTTGTGCTATGTTTGAACTTAGGCTCTGAAGGTAATCAGAGCTTTCTATAATTAATGAAGGCATTAAAATTGTAAGTTGTAGTTGTACATTTGCAGGTTTTCTCTTGGGTAATCTGCCATAGAGCCATTGGAAGTATTTTGTGCATGTGATTAAGAATTCCAAAATTGTGCCAGTCACAGAATGTTCTGAGCTGGAAAGGACCCACAAGGATCAAATCGAATTCAAGTGAATATCTTCTTGTCACTTGGTCAGGACTTGAACTTTAGCCTCTCTCGCTCCAGTTGAGCATTGGTTGTTTGCCATGTGGTGTGTTTGCTTTGCCCCTCACTCACCTGCTCTGCCCTGTTGTGCCTCTTCTGGAGTGAATTTTGTAAATTGTTCTCTTAGGCATAGAGTTAGGGTTTCTGAGGATTGCACATCCAAGGCTGTGATCTGCAGTTCTCCAACTTCTGTGGGTTTTTTTATTGCCTATGACTGTTCTCCCCCCTCGTAGGAGATCGGAAGAGCCATTGGTATCACGCTTGTGAAGCAGTACGGGTGGCGTGCTGATCTGCGGGACCCTGACCTGGAGGTAGTGGTACTTGTCTGCCTGTTGATGCTTCCAGAATCACCCCTGACACGTTTTGTTCTCTGCTCCCTTTGTGCACGGGACCATGGTCTCTCCCTGCTGGTCTTTCTGCCGCTGAATTTACCTGGAAATCAGCTGGTAGCGCTGAGCAAAGCACGCGTGTGTCCCTTGCGCGTGTGTGTGCTTTCCAGAGCTCTGGAATAAACACCAGCCTGGCTGCAGGGGCCTGCACGGGAGGGGAAGGATCCACGGAGGGAAGGTGTTTCAGAATCCAGCACCCTTACAGACTGCTGGCCTCTGTGTGAAAATGGAAATCGCCTGAGCCGTGGGGCATCTGTGACCTCCGAAGGGGAAATGAGCAAGCAGCAAGGGCGTGTTCTCAAGGAGCTGGACTTGAGAATGCCATTTGTGGAAGAGCCTCCTCCAGGCCTTGTCTGTGACAAACAGCTCGATTAAGTGCACCCTTGCTGGTGCAGCTGCCTGGAGACCTTCCAGAGGGCTCCTTGCTCTTGACAAGCTGCTTCTCCATCCCTGCGCTTGGATTGTGCAGGCTGCTCTCAGCACTGATGCTGAGAGATCTGAGACCTGTAGAAACTCTTGAGTTAGTTTACTGGCACTGGTTTTCCCACACTGAGCATTATGTACAGCTTTGTTTGGGCTCATATGGACCTCCTGTTCTTGCCCAGATTTTTGCTCTGAAACTATTCAGGTGCTGAGGACTGGGGTTTTTCAATAGCATCATGTTTCTCTTTGTGCTTTCTGGGGGCAGGGATTGCAGTCATGCAGGACCTGCTGGGGAGCTCAGTCTTCTTTTGGGGTGCTCTCTGTGGGACAGCAGAAAAATTTCTTTTAGCCACCTACATTTCTGGAAGGATTACTTATACTTTAAGATTATATAACTTCTTAACAATTCTAACTGAATTGCCCCTTAGTGGTACTAGTGGGGGTAATGGTGGGTTTGTGTTTTTTTTTTTTTTTTTTTGTGTGTGTGTGTGTGTGTTTTGGTGTTTTTTTGTTGTTTGTTTTTTATTTTGGTGGGGTTTTTTTTGTTGTTGTTGGTTGGTGCTTATATATTTATTTTGTTGCTAGTATACAGTGAATAATATCCTCCCACTTGTAGTAAATGGATTTATAACTAAAAATTCCCATACTGTGTTAAGGAAAAATAGGCCCCCTTATAAATTCAAGTGCTTGCTGGTGGATTCCTGGCTGACAAAATCCCCTTCAGCTTGCTTAACCATGAAGTCATCTTTAAAGTGGCATTCAGATTATCTAGTTGGATTTCTTCCAATTAATTGTTATTGTTTATAGTATGCATTTTTGTTCTTAAAAAATGAGATCAGATGTTTGTAGAAGCATCTGTGTCTGGTTTATTGTCGTGTCAGTTTGAGACTTTAAAATGTTGGGGCTGTTCTTTTTTTCCTCTTTTAGATCTTTGTACATCTTAACGACGTTCAGTCTGTGGTGGGGATTCCTCTTTTCAGGTAAGCATTCTCCCCACCACATTTGTCATGGCACTGTCAGAACAGGCAAGATTTGTAAATCTTGCTGTCCACCATGAGTATTTATCTTTTGGTTTGGTAATCACTGGTTGTCAAATCAGTCTTGTGATCTGCCTGGATTTTAAGTGAACACACAGACCAGACTTTGCAGTGAGTTATGGTTAAAAACAGACTTGTCTGTTTCTCAGTAGATCTGTCCAGTTCATTTGTTCTTTGACGTTACACGGGCTTTTCTGAGTGGTTCTGTTGTTTTAGTTAATTGTTTTGTTTTGTTTTGTGCTGTCTACAGGCTTCCACTGGCAAACAGAGAGTATATCAAAACAGCAGGACTGCGGTCAACAGTTGCATGGGCCATGGCATCTCTGGCTGAAATCACTGTCAGTGAATGTTCCTTGGAGTCCTGAATGAAGGGGAGGGGGATGCTGCTCATGGGGATGCTGCTCATGGACACTGTGAAGGAGTGTGGTGATTTTAATGCCCCGTTTTCTAGTGCATGTGGGCAGATGAGAGCGTGCTGTCACCTGCTGTTCAGCCATGTATCCACTGTAATTCCAGGTGCTTCTCAACAGAGCTGTTAGTTCTTGTACAGATACATGTCTAAGTGGCAAGATTTTTTTCTCTGTCCAGTAAAAAAATGTTATTTTCCAAGGAAATATGATCTCTTTTCACAGACTTAATTTGGTACTGATATCTGTCTGCAGTACACTTGTACTGTTTCCTCCTGAATGTCACCTCAGAGCTGTCTGTAGTGAAGCTTTTGGTGCTTTCTACTGTAGTCCCTTAGAAGCAAGTTTGGCCTGGGATTACCAGTGATTGTTGTTAACCTGTGCTGGATTCAGTGGGATTATGTACATTCCTTTGTAAGATTTGTCCTGAGTAAGGAGTCTGTCTTGCTTGGGATGCAGTAACACCTCTGTTTCTCTAGGCTGGTGCCCTTGTGCTGGATCCCATGTGTGGACTAGGAATGATCCTACTGGAGGCTGCCAAAGAGTGGCCGGTGAGTGTCCCAGTCACAGCTGGCTGGATCTTTGCAGAGAAACTGGTGGTTGTGGTACGCGAGAGTTGAGAGTTTTCTGTCACACAAAGTCCTGTACCAGGGTTAAAAGATGAACGGAACTTGTAGCTTTTTGGTCTTTAGAGATGTTTAGTCAGTTTATCTCAAGGTCTGCATGTTGCTAACACCTAGCTTAACACACTGGAAAACACAGCTGGCAGGAATGCCAGCCAGAGAATTCCAAGGTCTTTTAAGTTTCTAGTCCAATTAACTCTTAAAACATACTATATTTACAGGTTTGTGCCAATAATCACTACCTATTCTAAACACACAATTTATGCATCAAACCCATTCTACCAATGTCTCTGTGCCACCATCACAGCAGAAAATGGGGTAGAAGAAGAAGAAGATGAGACACTGCCCAAAATCCTCCATCTTGCTCTCATCTATCACCATACTAAAAACCCAAAACTACGAATTTTCACCCTGTCACAAAGCAAACTACTATTTATTTCAAATCTTCATTGTTTTTAATTCATCTCTAAGTGTTGGAAGTTTTTCCCATGGACTAAGGTCAAAGGCAATGCTCTCCTGGGGTCCCAGCCAGGGTCTCAGACCCTCCAGGGCAGTTTGAGGGATTTTCCATGTGCCCTGGACTCCAGCAGTGATTAGAGCATTAGAGGCAGTAGGGCTGGCTGTAGCTATCTGTTAGGACATGCTATTGATATTTCTGTAATTTCAAGTGTCTTGAGCAGACCAGAACATTAAAGGAGTGAAGACAGCACATACTTCTTCCATTCCTCCATCCTCTGGATTGTGAGTTGCTCTGTGTAACAATAGCAGATGTCCCAGAAAGGTGGTTGTCTTGCAAGAGCTGTGCAACAAGACAATTCTGAGATGGGTTTATAAAATAAATAAGTGATAACTAGAAGGACCTTTTTTTTTCTTTTTTTTTTTTCCTTGAGGTATTGAATTGGCCTCTGTTCCTCATGCCTCTCTTGTAGCTAAGCTTAGGAGTGCCCACTCATGCGTGTGTTGCAGGGTTGAAGGCGGAGTGATGAACGGGAAGCAGACATTTTCTTTCTGAAAGGATAAACTTGTCTTTGCCTGAGATGACTGAAAGTAATTCATGTTTGTACGTGTCTTTCAATTCTGGAAAGTGTCCTGCATCTTTTAATCCTGGGCCAAGTGCTTTTTGGGGAGTTTGGCATGGTAGGCTGGTCCTCTGTCCCTGAGAATGACTTTCATAGGTGGTCTGGTTTTCTGCAGCTGCTGCATTCCTTTGCAGAATTCAACCCCAGCATGGTTTAGTCCTGATTGTGCAGAGCTTCTGGTGGGTACATGGCTGCTGAGAGCTCAGCTGTGCCTGTGGTGCCGGCTGCTGGTTTCTGGATTCACACACAATGAAATCTGAACACAGTTGCTTTACAGCTGTTCTCAGTTCATAGGGAAATGAAATGCCAAGGCTGAAGTACTATACTGAAAACTGCTTTGCTTTTTTCTTCCAGGGAAGATGCTTCATGAGATTAAAAGCCTTGTCATTGAGGAACCAAAATACTGGCTGGATATTATCTCTGTTTGGAGAAAGCTTCATGGACATGAGGGGGAAACAGATGATACCTCTCAAGAAAACACATTGGCTCTGAAGAGACGGTCAGAAGAAGAGACAAATACTGCAAGTAAAAGGCAGAAAATGGAACAAGTAAGAGCATTTGTGGCTGAGGAATGTCAGGTGGAAGCTGGAGAGACCTGTGTGGCACCAGAGAGAACAAGCAATCAGGAGTGCTGGATTGAGAGCAAGACTTCCTCAGAATTCCCTTCCAAAGGCAATGGAGAGAATCCTACTGTGAATGAGAAGCTTGGCTTCAGTTTCAGAGTGTCTTGTCGTTGTAGTGGAGCGATTGCCAAAATACTTACTTCGCAGGTATGCTGAAGTATCTGTGTTTTAAAAGAATTCAGCAAAGGTGAACAGAGATGTGTAGTTTGTCATTTCAGTTGTGCTTGTTCTGGAATAATAAACTAATATAAGGTTTTTCTGTATTTTCTCAAAAAGCCCTTAACCTGCATTCACCTTAAACAAGTGGAAATACAAATGCTGTTTTTAATTTCTGTGCACTATTACTCTTAATGTTTTGAAAGCCAGTAACTTTTATTGAGGATAAGCAAAGGTAAGAGTTTGAAGTTTCTGGGCCTGTGGAAGCTGAGAAGTGATTAGGTAAGTTTACAGCTACTTAAAGTGCCATTGCAAGGGGCGTGGAGCCAGACTCCTCTCAGTTGTGGCAGGCAGTCTCAAAGAAGGGGTAAAAGCCAGAACTTGCAGCTTCTGGTTGGGTATTGGGAAGAACTTGTTCTTCAGGAATGCTGCCCTAGAAGTCGTCTTGGGGGAAGCAGAGCTTGGTCCTTGGAAAGGAATAGTGGCATGCAGACCTCCAGGGGTCTGTTCCATCCAGCCCTCTTCCCATCTGTGCAGGTTTCTCTTACTTGAAGGTAACTGTAGCTTAGATTTTTTTCCTACTGAAGCTGGTATCTTGGTGAGGGGAGATGCAAGCCTCCCTGCAAGGGTGTTTACCTAAATTTGTGCTATGTTTGAACTTAGGCTCTGAAGGTAATCAGAGCTTTCTATAATTAATGAAGGCATTAAAATTGTAAGTTGTAGTTGTACATTTGCAGGTTTTCTCTTGGGTAATCTGCCATAGAGCCATTGGAAGTATTTTGTGCATGTGATTAAGAATTCCAAAATTGTGCCAGTCACAGAATGTTCTGAGCTGGAAAGGACCCACAAGGATCAAATCGAATTCAAGTGAATATCTTCTTGTCACTTGGTCAGGACTTGAACTTTAGCCTCTCTCGCTCCAGTTGAGCATTGGTTGTTTGCCATGTGGTGTGTTTGCTTTGCCCCTCACTCACCTGCTCTGCCCTGTTGTGCCTCTTCTGGAGTGAATTTTGTAAATTGTTCTCTTAGGCATAGAGTTAGGGTTTCTGAGGATTGCACATCCAAGGCTGTGATCTGCAGTTCTCCAACTTCTGTGGGTTTTTTTATTGCCTATGACTGTTCTCCCCCCTCGTAGGAGATCGGAAGAGCCATTGGTATCACGCTTGTGAAGCAGTACGGGTGGCGTGCTGATCTGCGGGACCCTGACCTGGAGGTAGTGGTACTTGTCTGCCTGTTGATGCTTCCAGAATCACCCCTGACACGTTTTGTTCTCTGCTCCCTTTGTGCACGGGACCATGGCCTCTCCCTGCTGGTCTTTCTGCCGCTGAATTTACCTGGAAATCAGCTGGTAGCGCTGAGCAAAGCACGCGTGTGTCCCTGCGCGTGTGTGTGCTTTCCAGAGCTCTGGAATAAACACCAGCCTGGCTGCATGGGCCTGCACGGGAGGGGAAGGATCCACGGAGGGAAGGTGTTTCAGAATCCAGCATCCTTACAGACTGCTGGCCTCTGAGTGAAAATGGAAATCACCTGAGCCGTGGGGCATCTGTGACCTCCGAAGGGGAAATGAGCAAGCAGCAAGGGCGTGTTCTCAAGGAGCTGGACTTGAGAATGCCATTTGTGGAAGAGCCTCCTCCAGGCCTTGTCTGTGACAAACAGCTCGATTAAGTGCACCCTTGCTGGTGCAGCTGCCTGGAGACCTTCCAGAGGGCTCCTTGCTCTTGAGAAGCTGCTTCTCCATCCCTGCGCTTGGATTGTGCAGGCTGCTCTCAGCACTGATGCTGAGAGATCTGAGACCTGTAGAAACTCTTGAGTTAATTTACTGGCACTGTTTTTCCCACACTGAGCATTATGTACAGCTTTGTTTGGGCTCATATGGACCTCCTGTTCTTGCCCAGATTTTTTTGCTCTGAAACTATTCAGGTGCTGAGGACTGGGGTTTTTCAGTAGCATCATGTTTCTCTTTGTGCTTTCTGGGGGCAGGGATTGCAGTCATGCAGGACCTGCTGGGGAGCTCGGTCTTCTTTTGGGGTGCTCTCTATGGGACAGCAGAAAAATTTCTTTTAGCCACCTACATTTCTGGAAGGATTACTTATACTTTAAGATTATATAACTTCTTAACAATTCTAACTGAATTGCCCCTTAGTGGTACTAGTGGGGGTAATGGTGGGTTTGTGTTTTTTTTTTTTTTTTTTTGTGTGTGTGTGTGTGTGTTTTGGTGTTTTTTTGTTGTTTGTTTTTTATTTTGGTGGGGTTTTTTTTGTTGTTGTTGGTTGGTGCTTATATATTTATTTTGTTGCTAGTATACAGTGAATAATATCCTCCCACTTGTAGTAAATGGATTTATAACTAAAAATTCCCATACTGTGTTAAGGAAAAATAGGCCCCCTTATAAATTCAAGTGCTTGCTGGTGGATTCCTGGCTGACAAAATCCCCTTCAGCTTGCTTAACCATGAAGTCATCTTTAAAGTGGCATTCAGATTATCTAGTTGGATTTCTTCCAATTAATTGTTATTGTTTATAGTATGCATTTTTGTTCTTAAAAAATGAGATCAGATGTTTGTAGAAGCATCTGTGTCTGGTTTATTGTCGTGTCAGTTTGAGACTTTAAAATGTTGGGGCTGTTCTTTTTTTTCCTCTTTTAGATCTTTGTACATCTTAACGACGTTCAGTCTGTGGTGGGGATTCCTCTTTTCAGGTAAGCATTCTCCCCACCACATTTGTCATGGCACTGTCAGAACAGGCAAGATTTGTAAATCTTGCTGTCCACCATGAGTATTTATCTTTTGGTTTGGTAATCACTGGTTGTCAAATCAGTCTTGTGATCTGCCTGGATTTTAAGTGAACACACAGACCAGACTTTGCAGTGAGTTATGGTTAAAAACAGACTTGTCTGTTTCTCAGTAGATCTGTCCAGTTCATTTGTTCTTTGACGTTACACGGGCTTTTCTGAGTGGTTCTGTTGTTTTAGTTAATTGCTTTGTTTTGTTTTGTGCTGTCTACAGGCTTCCACTGGCAAACAGAGAGTATATCAAAACAGCAGGACTGCGGTCAACAGTTGCATGGGCCATGGCATCTCTGGCTGAAATCACTGTCAGTGAATGTTCCTTGGAGTCCTGAATGAAGGGGAGGGGGATGCTGCTCATGGGGACTGGAGCTGGACACTGTGAAGGAGTGTGGTGATTTTAATGCCCCGTTTTCTAGTGCATGTGGACAGATGAGAGCGTGCTGTCACCTGCTGTTCAGCCATGTATCCACTGTAATTCCAGGTGCTTCTCAACAGAGCTGTTAGTTCTTGTACAGATACATGTCTAAGTGGCAAGATTTTTTTCTCTGTCCAGTAAAAAAATGTTATTTTCCAAGGAAATATGATCTCTTTTCACAGACTTAATTTGGTACTGATATCTGTCTGCAGTACACTTGTACTGTTTCCTCCTGAATGTCACCTCAGAGCTGTCTGTAGTGAAGCTTTTGGTGCTTTCTACTGTAGTCCCTTAGAAGCAAGTTTGGCCTGGGATTACCAGTGATTGTTGTTAACCTGTGCTGGATTCAGTGGGATTATGTACATTCCTTTGTAAGATTTGTCCTGAGTAAGGAGTCTGTCTTGCTTGGGATGCAGTAACACCTCTGTTTCTCTAGGCTGGTGCCCTTGTGCTGGATCCCATGTGTGGACTAGGAATGATCCTACTGGAGGCTGCCAAAGAGTGGCCGGTGAGTGTCCCAGTCACAGCTGGCTGGATCTTTGCAGAGAAACTGGTGGTTGTGGTACGCGAGAGTTGAGAGTTTTCTCTCACACAAAGTCCTGTACCAGGGTTAAAAGATGAACGGAACTTGCAGCTTTTTGGTCTTTAGAGATGTTTAGTCAGTTAATCTCAAGGTCTGCATGTTGCTAACACCTAGCTTAACACACTGGAAAACACAGCTGGCAGGAACACAGCCAGAGAATTCCAAGGTCTTTTAAGTTTCTAGTCCAATTAACTCTTAAAACATACTATATTTACAGGTTTGTGCCAATAATCACTACCTATTCTAAACACACAATTTATGCATCAAACCCATTCTACCAATGTCTCTGTGCCACCATCACAGCAGAAAATGGGGTAGAAGAAGAAGAAGATGAGACACTGCCCAAAATCCTCCATCTTGCTCTCATCTATCACCATACTAAAAACCCAAAACTACGAATTTTCACCCTGTCACAAAGCAAACTACTATTTATTTCAAATCTTCATTGTTTTTAATTCATCTCTAAGTGTTGGAAGTTTTTCCCATGGACTAAGGTCAAAGGCAATGCTCTCCTGGGGTCCCAGCCAGGGTCTCAGACCCTCCAGGGCAGTTTGAGGGATTTTCCATGTGCCCTGGACTCCAGCAGTGATTAGAGCATTAGAGGCAGTAGGGCTGGCTGTAGCTATCTGTTAGGACATGCTATTGATATTTCTGTAATTTCAAGTGTCTTGAGCAGACCAGAACATTAAAGGAGTGAAGACAGCACATACTTCTTCCATTCCTCCATCCTCTGGATTGTGAGTTGCTCTGTGTAACAATAGCAGATGTCCCAGAAAGGTGGTTGTCTTGCAAGAGCTGTGCAACAAGACAATTCTGAGATGGGTTTATAAAATAAATAACCCAAGCATTAACAAAATTACTTTCCTCTTTCTCTCTGAACAGGAAGCCTGTTACTGGGGTGCTGATATAAGTGATTCACAGTTAGAGGGTGCAGATGGGAATATTAGAACTGCAGGCTTAATGGATAAGATTGAACTGCTTAAAGCTTCTGTGAAAGGTATGTCTGTAGACTTTCCAAGTGAATTTTTCTGTGTTTCTAGGATTGTACAGGAAATGTATGTTCTCTGGAGGTGGTATGTTGTAGTGCCAACTCCCAGCAAATAACTGGGTGATGACTCTGCCAGTGAAGAGATAATTATTTCTTCTTCCTCCCTACTGCCTGCACCTGAGAACTTTGGTAAGAATTAAGTCAGAAGAAGACAATAAAAATTGTAATTGTCTGGCGTGGATAGTAGTTGTCTCTCTTAATGGTACATGTGTGAGTACCACAAAGAGTATGTACCATGTGAGAGTTTTTTGTATCTTAATGGAACACAGCCAGGACAAATCCAAATAAAATGCAACCTGCAACTTAAATTTATCAGGTGAGCAATGGTGAGAACTCATCTAGCGAAGCTGAGTTGTTCATGTTTTGCAGTAGGAGTATTTTGGATGATGATGCCTTTCTCCTGTAAGAGGGAATCTGTTTGCCCTTAATTCACAAGCTAGTCTGCAGAGAAGGAATAATTTCATGACCTTATTCTGGACCTCAAAGTGTGAGGCTAAATTATCCCTGTATGAAGTACATGACAGGCAAGCTGCCTGTTTTTCCCTGTGCATGAGTGATGAGGTGTGCATATTTTTTACCTTGCAGTATTTATTTCTTAGCGGAATGGTAAGAAATATTATTTAATTTTTAATAAAAATGTAGGTTTATTTCTCACTTAAAAGCTGTGTTTGACCTTCGGTGTCAGGTTTTCTAAACTGAACAAGTAGATGGTGTCTTCTTTACTGGTCACTGTTATTTCTGCATGTCTTGAGCAGGACTGTAGGTGACGTGGCATAGAATTTCAGCAGAGTTTAGGTGGGGAGGGACTACTGGAGGTCTTTTTAATCCCGTTGTCTGCTCAGGGCTGTGTCTGGACAGTTTTGAACACCCTGAGGGGTGGGAGATGCACAGGGTCTCAGGAAGGATCTCAGCCTGGCGTGTGGCCGACCTTCATCACCACAGGGGCAGTGCTGCATCTTCATCTGGGAACGGACCTTTGCTGGGATACAGAAACACTAAGGCAACACTTCAAAGACAGTGGCTCTGACAGAATCCAAGTGATCCTGGCTGTAACCAGATTCCTGGGAGGAGAAAAGGGGGATGGAGAGGAATTTGATGTGGTTCCTTGCCATTCATACATGTGCACTTGAACATTTGCACTAAGTGCTCACAAACTTAATTCTTCTATTGTATTTTGCTAAATTATTTCCATGTTTAAGATGTACTGTGTGTTGAGACGTCGCAGTTGATTTGGACCCCTGTAGTGCCCTATAGGAGAGTCTTGCTGCAGGGGCAAACATCAGGAGCAGGGAATCTGCAAACCAAGTGATGCTGTTGTGTTTGTCTCTTCCCAGTCTGCAGAGGGGTGATGGCTCCATAGTGGTTTTTGTGAGGAGAAGGAGCTGCAGAACTGCAGAAGGAGCTGTGAATCTGGGTGCATAACCCAAAAAGAGTTGGCAGACAGTGTTGAAAGGGGAATGGGGACATAGCTGCTGTGCATTTTTCAGACAGTCATAGATAAAGACCTGCCTTTATTCTGCAGCATTGCCATTGCCTTCAGAAAGCTTTGACAGCATCATTTCGGATATTCCATTTGGGAAGAAGTTCAAGATCACAAATGGTGCTCAGATCCTACCAGATATTCTCCAGGAAATGGAGAGGTATGTGTAGCTTTTGACAGGCTTGGGGTTTGATGTAAGTGTCATGACGGTTTGTGATCTAAGTATTCAGTCAGCTTCAGATTTGCTTTATTCCACACTTTCTCCAGCTCTGTAGTGTCACCCTGTGCAGGCTGTGGAAGTCTCAGCCCTTCGCTTGTCCATTAGGAACTGTTGTATTGTGTTTGGCCAGCTGTGAGTGCCGATGGCAGTGCTGGCTGCCAAGGAATGGTCACACGTGCTCTTTGCAAGGCATGATGGTGAAATATTTCTGAGCCACCCTCAAAAGTGTGGCAGAAAGGAGAAAGAGGAGAGGCCTATCTGGACCAAGTTAAAGCGTGGCCAGGCAAATAAAGCTATAATCCTTTTTCAGTTTGATGCCCACTTGTATAAAATCGTAGGCTTTCCTTTTTGAGGTCACAGCCGAGCTTTGACCAGCCAGCCTTGACAGGAAGGATCTCAGGCTAGAAAAAGTGGCACGTGTTTTCCTTGCCATCCAGGAATGTCTCACTAGCAGCCTGGTCTGATTTTAGGTGTGTCCATTCATCTCTCACCGTGTAATTTTGTGGCAGAGTTGAGCCAAGCTAATAGGTGGGCTGCTTCTAACAGACAGTTCAAGCCCTCTTCCCCTCTACTTCGTGCCTGAAAACAAGCTCTTTCTCTAGGACTGGTCTTCAGTGGGTGTTGATCTCACTTACCCAATGCAGGAACGTGGTGAGAAGGTGGCGTGGCTCCACAGAATGGTGTGGCAATCTTACTGTGCTTGTCTTCTGGTCTTATTTGCTCTATTGGTCCATCCTAAGCAAAATATTCCCTTGGGAAGGTGGAGATGAGGAAGGGGCCATTACCATGAGAGCCCCCCCAGTAAAACTGGTCAAACTACTTGTAAACTTAGTTAGGACAGTATTTTTTCCCCTCTTTCAAAGCCAAGTGTAATGTTTGGACATACACCTAGAAAAAATAATTACAAACAATGGCTAATTTTCCTCTGCTTCCTGAGTTTGAAAACCATTAAGGATCAGTGGAACAGGGAAAGGGCAGACCTTCCAAAGTTTCCAAAAGGAAGCGCCAGTTTCAGAATGACCCTACTAACCTGAGAAGCCCTTGCTGCACTGGGAGGCTGTTCCTTTGCAATCTCCAAAAACGCTAAGCTTGATGGTGGTAAAAAGTGAGTCCATCTCCCCTGTTAACCCAGCAGAAAGAACTGCTGACATCACAAATGTTGTGGAGTCAGGACAGGGCCTGTTCTCCCATTTAGAAAGAGGTATGAAGATACGAGATTTAAATTCCTTAAAAGTGGAGATGCAGCTCGCTAAGTTGAGCCATGACACACTCAGGTGTTCTACTGAGTGCAGGTGGCATCTGAAGCGTCAGCAGTGTTGTGTTCTGCACAGGCAAAGGGATGCCAGGAAGGATCAACACCTAACCTTTCTTTTTCCTGGGACCGCCAGAGTGCTTCGTGTCGGAGGGACTCTGGTGCTGCTGCTGAGCCAGGAACTCCGCAGATGTGTGGATGGCTTGACCCAGCGTGCTGGAGGCGACGCTGCTGAGGCCTCTGCTGACGGCGCCGGCGGAGCGGCCCCCGCTCCCGGTGCGGATGGGAGTTCCTCCTCCTTGGCACAGGCTGCTGGGGAATCCGTTCTCAGCAGACGTTTCGGGTCTCTGGTGCCAGAGGGTGTCTATGCCGTCAGCCTGGGGAAGACTGATGCCTTCATACACAAATACAGGAAGGTGTCTGCTCCTGGGAGCTGTCTGGGCCTGGGCTGAAGGGAATGAATCCTGAGACGCTTCAGGAGCAGCACAGCGGGACTCGGTGGGACCCTGCTGATGCGGACAAACCCGGCGCCATCCGTTCCATTTCCTCACATTCTTTGGATGTCCTTGGATGTGCTTTTCTCTCTTTGGTTTTTAGGAGAGATGGAAGATGCCTACCAGTGTTTCAGACAGTTCTACTGTATTGTATACAGTGAAACAGGATATAGTATTTTGTAATGAGGTAGAGTCCTTAAATTCTTGCTTAGGCAAAGCTTCTCAGTATTGGGAAGAGTTTCTGTGGGAAAGAAAGTCATTGCTTGCAGAACTGCAAACCCAGACATGGTAGCCCATGATCTTTGGGCTGTCCACTCCAGCTAATAATTTTAAAGTAATATTTAAGCGACAGCTTTGTCTGTCTGAACTATTCTCAATGTTCAGATTGTTCTTGGGTGGAGAACAGGCGAGCCACCTGAGTTGCTGAGAAGGAAGGGAGCACAGAAGGGAAAAGAAGCAGCACTTGACAGAGTTGCAACAAGTCCCTGGCCCCTGAGCCTCGAATGTTTCGTGTGCCTGGGTCCTCCCTGCCCCTGCCTCTCCCCCTCTGTCCCCCACTGTTGTGACACTTTTTTTTTCTTCCCTGTACCTTTTCTTTTTGCTTGATTCTTCTGTCTTGTCAAAATAGGGCCTTTAGAACTGTATGAGCCTGAAATAAAGGGCCCAAGGCAATACTGAAATCACTCTCTCCTCTGGGTTTTAGCATCCTTTGTACAAAGGCTGAGAGCAAAAAACCAAAAGTCATTGCACATTTTCTCTGAGAACTGTACATAAAGACTTCTCACTGCTTTCCTAATCCATGCCAATCTGCAGGAACACCAGAGGCCTTTTGGGAAGATAAGGTTAGGATGAAACACTAAATATATTTCTATATGCTCTATGTCAAGTTTTTGACTGAAGATCCCCTTAAAGAGCAGAGTTGGGTATGTTATTTTGTTGACTTCACAGTTTTCTCTCAAATGTTTTTACTGAGAAAAGTATAAAATGGGAATATATTTGTATTTTCAAATGCACTTTTCTGTCCTAAAATATCTTGTTGTTACTAATGTATATTTTTGCAGCTGTGCAGTCTACAATAAAGACTTTCTTTTGAAACTCAGCAGCATTTTGGACTAAAGCAAACTTTGTTATGTAAGGGTAGGTTTTGGGTGGAGGGTTTTGTTTTTGTTCTGGTTTTGGTTTTGTTTCATTTGGCTTTTTTTAACGTTGAGCATATCAAAGAAGAATGTATAATTGTATTTTGAAAATGTTCCCTTTTATAAAACAATTACTTTGGACTCAGGTTAACTATATTTTTCTAGTGTGGTTCAACATTCATTATCCATTGTACTTACAAAAATCAAGAAATACCTTGGTGAATATTTTTGTGTTGATATTTTAGAAGAAAACAACTTAGGCCACACTGTGCTGCCCACACACTACCGTGAGACATTTGTTGCCTTACACATGAGATAAGGAAGCACGTTTTTGTGTTGTTTTGTCAAGTGTGTGTATTTTAGTGCATGTACCTGTGTCCTAGGGCTATTTTGGTCCTTTTTTATTTGTTTGTTTGTTTGTTTTTTTCCTATGAAAGCTGATTTTTCTAGCCTTGCAACACCAGCACCAACAAAAAAGGAATATAAATGGCACTTGAAGTGCTAATTGTCACATTGACCCTCACTGTTTATATGTGATGAACTGATGTCTTCAGGCCTTGCTTTTTGGAGTTTGATGTTTTGTGGTTTACAGTGATGAGGCCTGAAAATAATGACGTGTGCCCTGTAGTCATACCAACACTGAAAATTTTGCAGATGTTCCCTCTGGGTTTCTTTGGTGCTGAACTACAGACACATTTAAAAAGTACCAAAGAAACCCCACTCCATGGAAAAACACCTACCAAAGAAACATCTATGTGTGAAATTCTGAGATTTACTTTAAATATAGATGAATTCTTCTGTAATCACTTGGACCATGTGTTATATATCACAGTAATACAAAAATAAGAGCTGTTCTTCACAAAACTCTTTTCTGAGGAATGACAAGCAAAGTTTTCTATATTTTATTAAAGCAAGTCAACTACAAATAAAAATAAATACGCACTTTTACATTAGTACTCCAAAATACTAAAATGTATGCAGCTGATTAGAGACAACTTTTGGAAGAAATTAGAAGTGAACCCAGATCTTTGCAAATATTTTTTTCTTGTACTATATACACTCTAGAAACTGGATACATTAAAATTACATTTTCGCAAAGGTGCAGTTACGGTAATTCGCTGTATTCACAGAATATATAAAAACAAACAGATTCTGAATACATTTTGGTATTGGGTAAATTCTGTGTTATATATTGAAGAATACAATTTTAAATATTAATGCTATTATGTTGTCTTAATTATTTTAGCTTGAGGAATACTAGGTTAAAACTGCTTTGTCAGGGATTTGACAGTCAAGAGCTGTAATTTAACCAGAAGTGAGGTAATTACAGATAGATCCCAAGCTGTGTGTTAACAGCTTGAATTAGTCTTTAAACAGCAGATTGTGAGACATACTTGGTTTGTTACACATTGCTATTCAAAATAGCCTAGTATTAAATATAGATAGTAATGTTATTACTGGTGCACCGTGCTTCTTTTAACTGTGCACATCATCAGATCTGAAATAAATACAGAATTCCTGCTCATAGTCATTTATGTATTAAAACCTGTAAAGTTTCTCATTTTTGTATATAGAAAAAATACTAATTTGCATATAAATAGATTTTTAAATAAAAACATATCTATTCTGTACAAGATTTTAGCATATAAGAAATTATATGGAGGCCCCTTTTGGAGGAGGGCTGTACAGATGTAAATGGCATTATTAAAGCAGCACGCTGCTGTCTGGACTGGTTTGATTCATTTTATGCCTTCTTTGGGGGCAGGTAAAAAGGGAGGGAGTTGGAGTCTGGGAGGTGATGATGTAATTTGAGGCAGTTGTCCTGGGGTGACTTTATGATGTTTGTATCCCCATTCTTCTGTTTAGCCCTGGAATAAGTTCTGCACCTTTAAGACTGGTTCCAAGAGCGAAGGGGGTGGAAAAAGAAGCACGCAGTTTGTTTTCAGAAAGTGCACTCGCTCCCCCCATTCTGCTCCTGGACAGCGTTGTCTGGGGATGGACAGCCAGAGAGCTCTCCTTTGCTTTTGAGTTAGTTTTTAGCTAGCTGTGGCAGAGAAATGCCCTGAACTGTGTTGTTTTTTTTCTTGGAAGTGTTTAAACCTGTTCTGGACTGAAAACCCAGAAAAATACCTGGAGCTCCCTGGGGCCCAGGATGGCATTTTGCAGCACCAGAGAGAAGGGACTGGGCGAGCTGAGCTACAACCCAGGGCAAGGACTATCTCAAGTTGCCATCTCTCTTCAGAACAGTGAAAGCTTCTTTTTTTTTTTTTTTTTTTTTTTAATGCGTGTGAACATTTTGCTTGTTGAATTAACAGCTTTTTTCTACTTTTCTCTAAGGAATTTTTTTCCCAAACCAGCTGGGGGAGGGGCTGCTTGAATTTACTTTCTAAAAAGACCCCATTTGGAGGTTTCCTCCCAGAATTTACCCTAAACCAGGACAGCACCCCGCTGTCAGTGGGAGAGTGATGTCTGGAGCTGTTAAGTTACCTTCAGCGCTCTGACTTTTGTCCTGACTTTCTTTCTGACGCAGATGGATTCAGTCTGTGGCAGAGGGCCCCATCCTGGTGGAGGGGGTTCCCCAAGAAGGTTTGGTCACCATTCAAGACGAGAATCACGAATTTCACATTTATCACTGGTGGCCTCCAGTGCCGGCCACCGACACGAACAGTTCCAAAGGAGCGATTCCCTGCTAACCCTGGTCCCAGAGCAGCTGGAGCCCCCCGGCCGGGCTGAGGGAGCAAACACTTGGGGGTGACCCAGCTCTGCACGGAGGGTACCTGGGGACAATGTGTAGATTTGTCCTGGATATATATATATATATATTTTTTAGCTTTCTACAAGGTTTTAATCATGAACTTGGTAAAATATAAATGCTAAGGACTGAAATCATGAGGGGCTGGCAAGTTACAGGCTCCAAAGATAACTTTTTTTTTAATAGCTGTGAGACTTGTATCTTGAATTTGGGACTCTCTTTTGGCCCAACTGTATTGTAAGAAGACTTATTTTAAAGTAAGCTGCTCCAATAATGAATTTACGGTACAAATACCCTCTAATGTCAGAAGCTTAAAGCACTTAAACCAACATGGCACGTCATTAATTTTTAGCAGAAAAACTTGTTTTTAACTAAACTTAAACCTTAATTTGTCTGCTGCTAATGTTAACAAAGGAATTTATCAGCTTTTGCTGCCTTTCACTGATACTCAAGGTCATTAAATATTGCTCTACTGTTCTAAAATAAATACAGATTTTAGACCTCCCTCATTCTCCCCAGACTAGAAACACGTGGACTGATCCTTGATCATCTTTCTTTGTGTTTCTGTCGCTTTTTGAACTGCGTGGAGGTGTCTGTGGACATGGCAGCCAGGGAATGGAAACTCTGGGAAGGAGCTGCTCAGAAATCCAGAAGCAGCGGTGGATTGGGAGCTGGGGGTCCTGCCTCAGTCGCACCCTCCTGGACACTCTGTGTCAAGATAATATTCCTGTTTTGCTTCCTGACCGTGGAGCCGGCGGAGAACACAACTCTGCATTGATGGAAAGGGGAACACCAGGGAAAAAGTGCTGCTTGTGTCCTCAGAGAGCAGTGGGAAGAGCCCGAGGGAAATACTGGCTGGCTGAGGGATCCTTGTGTCCCCTCTGGAATAAATCCTCAGACGTGCCGGTTTGCAGTCCGGTTTGGACACGTTTTGCTGCCGCTTTGGTTCTGAAGAAGCGGAAATCCGTGGATTTGGGGATGATTTCCGTAGGTTCTCCTCTTTTGGAGGAGCTGCAGGGTGGGGTCAGTATTCTGAGGGAGCATCCGGCGGGCTTCTCCCAGCTGAGGTTCTCCAGGAGCTGGGTGCTGGGTGTAATGCCGGACGTCTAAGCCGGCTTTGGGGCGTTGTGCGGTCCCAGCTCTAAGCCTGAGCCCAGGCCTGGCTGTGTCCCAGCACTAAAGCCGGCAGCTGGGTGTGCTTTTCCAAGTCTTCCGTCACGCAGGCGATCAGAGATTCCCGGAGCTCCCCGGGGCGCGGCCTGGACTCGCTCCCCGGGAGCTGCGCTTCCGTCTGCCCGAAGCGAGGGTGTCCTGCCCAGGTTTGAAACTTTATTGCTGTTGTTTTTCCTCTTCCAGGGAGCTGGCAAAAAAGGAGAGAGCCGCTAGGAAGCAAAGAAGCCACCTGAAGGCCTTATCCCAGCCCAGGGTTCCCATTTTCTCTCTGACTCCTGAATAATTGCTTAAACGTAACCAGGGAGCGTCCGTTTGATTTCCTGCCTTTTCCAATAAATCCTTGCCTTCAGCTGGAGCGCGTTCCTGGTGTTCTCCTCATCCTGCATGGATTTGTAAATAAAGTTCCTGACTTTTGCCCAACTGAATTTTGTTCTTCCAGCAATTGTGGCACTTTTGTTCCATTGAAACTTCCCCACGCTGCCAAGAGTTTGAGATGTCAAATCCAGGTAAGACTGGAGTTTCTTTGGATTGCTACTCCCACAAAACACAGATAATTCTTGGAGAAGTGTGAGCTGACATGTTTAGTTCTCACTTCCCTTTAAAATCAGAGCAGAGGAGGCAGATTTTAAATCATCCTTCCATGAACTTCCACCAACTTCCTGACTGTTGCAAAAGTTTTTAATGTTAGAAATTCCTGAGCTCGTTTTCCAGGTGAGCTGGGCTTTAGATGTTATTCCTTCCTTTTATTTAATGGTTTTCCTCTCTCTGAATTTAGTGAGGGGATATTTATTGCAAATGCTGATTTTCTATCCTAATTGGAATTTTCATACATCTTAAAGCATATTTCCAAGGAAATTCACCAAAATAATGTTGGTAAATCGGCATTGTTGAGCACCATCTCTACAGAATTCTCTAAATTCCCAGAAAAACTTGCTGAGTGTTTAATTGCCATAATTAATCTCTTTGTAAAGTTAAATTTACTGCATTTTTTATTACATCAATCCCATTAAAATTTTAATCCTGACCTAATTGCTGTTCCTTGGACGTAATGGGATGGTTCTTTCCTGCCTTGACACATTTGGATGTTCATCTGAAGTGAGCTTCCCACTAAAATAGAATTTGTTTCCAAGCAAAACTGGGAATTGTCTCAAAACCTTCTTTTCTGGGAGGCCCTGGGTTTGCTTTCCCTATCTCTGCGTAGTGCAGGATATTCCCAGAGCTGTGTTAGGCAGTGGCACGAGGCGAGAGCTGCGTTTATTTCATTTTGTGCGGCTTGTCTCTCACGGAGCTCCGGCTCCATTGTTGTTCCGGCCAGCTCGAGACACAAGCTGCAGTTGGGAGTTTTTTCAAGGTCCTAAAACCCGGGCAGCAGCCAAGAACCTTTCCTTGGAACGAGAGAGCGAGACCCTGCCGGCGCCAAAGGGAGGTCTGCGCTGGATCCAGGGTGAAAGCAAGGCTTTGTCTTTGTCCAGTCTCTGCTGGGCTCCTGCCCCAGCCCTGAACCCAGACCCTGAATGGAGGCAGGGATCAGCCCCGTGTCTGTGCTGGATCCAGGGTGAAAGCAAGGGTTTATCCATTCTCTCTTGGGCTCCTGCCCCAGCCCCGAAGCCAGACCCCGAATGGAGGCAGGGATCAGCCCCGTGTTGGGGCTCAGATCCAGGGTGAAACCAAGGCTTTGTCCAGTCTCTGCTGGGCTCCTGCCCCAGCCCCGGACCCAGACCCCGAACGGAGGCAGG